>CANXYC012040124.1:0-19273 GCA_948193065.1 Aleurites moluccanus | reverse complement strand
ATATATATAAAAGAGTGTGAATGTAACAAGAAAAAGAGTGATAAGATGAGTAAAAAGAGAGAGGTTGAATGTGAGGAAAAAGAAAAGAGTGGTTTGAAAAGTGAGAAAAAAGTGGCAAAACAGAAAATTGAAGGAAAGTTGAGTGAAAAAGAAAGAGGAGAAGATTTGAAACCTAAGATGGAAAGAAAAGAAAAATATGAGAGTGAGAGCAAAATAAAGAAGAATATAAGTTTTGATGCAAAAGAAAGTGATGCTAAGAGAATATAATATTCATCTTATACTTGTACTTTTGTACAAAGAGACTTATTTGGCTACTAATGAACTTAACAATTGTTTGCCTAGTGTACTTATCTCTTTTTTAAAGGATTATGAAGATATCTTTTCCCAAAGAAATGTCTAATAGATTATTACTTGTACAAGATGTCGATTTGAGGATAAATCTTTTCAAAAAAAAGGGGAATGATGTGATCCTAGCAAGCTTGCAAGAATATCATGAAGAGCTTCAAAGTCATATGAATGAAGTAGATTTCCAAGGTGTTTTAAATCATCAAGAAGACATAAATAAGAGTGCAAGCAATCTATTACATATGCATATTTGATCAACTAGAAGAGCTAGAGCCAAAAGGGTGAAATAGGCATTTAATGGGTTAATTAATAAGATATGGGTTAAAAGTTTCACCCACAGGTCATATTGTATCTAAAGAAGTTTAAAGGGCCTAATTAACCTAATTTAAGCCCAAGATCAAGCAAATCAAATTAATATATTATGTTTTTGTGTTGTTTTTGTTATACTTAAGCCTATATTTTGTTTGGACATCTTTTAATTTTTTGTTCAGTCAGTTTTTTGCCCATTTTGTGTTAGTTTATATCCCAAAATGAATTTAAGTATTTATTTTTATTTTATTTAGAAGCTTGTTCTTATCTAGGAAGCTTACTCTTATCTAGGAAGTTTATTCTCATCTAAAAAGCTTATCCTTATCTAGGATAGGAAGCTTAAATTAGGGTTTTTCATGTTTATTCTCATCTAAGAAGCTTATCCTTATCTAGGATAGGAAGCTTAAATTAGGGTTCTTCATACAGCCAAGTCACTATAAATACTTAGTTAAACTCATGTATTAAGATTATTACGGATTTTGGTTAAATATAACTTCAGTTCTTACAATAATCATTAGAACTTATCAAAACTAATTACTTTGTGGCGTTCATCAACTATACCAAGGTTCTCTAACACATGTTGTTATTGGTTCAAGGTTTCTTATTTCGAATCTGATTTGGCTTTCCAATGAGTCATGTTTCATGAGTAAAAGTGTTAGGTCTCAAAGCAAGTTGATTACGATTTGCATCACTCTCTTCTAAGGTCATGGAGCTCTAAAGACTCCAAGCCCGTGGCCTTTCCTCAAGGTTGTGACACCCCATCCAAGCCAAGGTTATGCCTAGCATGTATGCCCGTGGCCATCCCTCAAATCAATCCCTAAGGTCGTGATCTTTTTATCAAGCCTGTGGCACCTTTTATACAAATTAAGATATAGACATTCAAATAAATTCAAAGGTGCAATAAAAATAATTCAAATGCAAGATATGAAACGAGAAAAAATGATTTAAAATGAAAATATGAAAAGATATGACCTGATCTCGAGAACGATTGAGTGATTGAAGGAATTTGAAACTCTAAAAAAAGAAAGCAAAAGACACATAATAGATATCAATCTAGGAGACCATCTCAGACACAACTTCTCTTTTTATTTTCAATTTCTTTTAGGTTAGGTTTTCGTTTTTTGGAATCTAGAGGCTGTTCTAGGATTTCAATTCCTATAGGCACCTTTGGCAAGTCCATTTATGTTTATGTTTTCCATTTTCAATATCCATTTTTCTTTCAAAGTTAGTGTTTGTAATCAGATTGGAATTAAGGTAAGAGTGTTAAGGAATTAAGTAACACCTAAGAGGAGTCTTCAATTGAATAAGAATTATTTTCTCTTAATTTGTTCATTACATTTATTTTATTTGTTTATACATGATCATTGATTGAAATGAATAAAATTAATATTGTGAATATGTTTATTGTTTCCAACACCATTATGAACTAACTCTTTCATTCTAGATTTATAATGAAACCTTTTAGATGATGCAAAAGGATGATGCATAATTAAGGTCAATATTTTGAGAATCTAAAATTCATAAATATAGATAATTTATGTTTAATTCATATTTAAGTGGTTAGACTTTTATGCTTGTATTAATTGAAAAATTGAAAAATAAAAATTAATACTAGAATTATATTATCAACATAAGTGCTATAATCTAAAAGGTCATTAGCCTCCAAAATATATTGAATTAGGATTGTAATATGAGAGGCCATTAGCTTTTGATTTAATATTTTAAATTTTTTTGATTGATTGATATTGATCTCTTGCATACTAATCTATTAGAAAAAATTACATTTTCTAAAATCCATCTCCATTGTTTTCTTGAATTTGCTTTCGCACCTCATTGCTCACTGCCATCATTTTGCTTTCTTTCTTTATATGCTATTTAATTTTTCATGCAATCACAATCAACAAACTTGATTATAATGTTTAAGATTTTTAATTTAGCTGTTGATAGCAAAAGTCATCAAACAGGATAAAATTAGATATAAAAATTTGAGAGGACCAAATAAAATACTAAGAGAATATAAATAATTTTTTAATTTTTAGATATTATATTTATATTAAACATATACATACAAAAACATATATAAAAAATATAAGTAGAAAATGAAATATTTTAAAATTTTGGAGGAGTCATTTACATATTTTTTTTTTTTTTTAAAAAAAATTAAAAATTTAAAGCGCCATGCATTTTCCATTCACCAAAGTAGTTTTGCTGTTGGCGTTAAGAGCGTTGATCTCCATAGATATACCTCAATTTATAAAAATAAAAATATTTTAGAAACCTTAATTTTGTAAAAGTGTGAATCACATGATACACTTTTTAAACTTTTACTAGAAAAAACTAAAGGCCTCCTTTTTTTCAATCCTTACTTTGCTTTCATCATTTTTAGTTTTTTCAATTTATTTGTTTTAATTTTAAAACAAGTTATCAATACAATTCTCTGTTTTAAGAATAATTTTTTTTTTTGTTTTTTTAACATGTCGACTCTCATGAAATTTGAATTTGTGTTTTTTGATATTTTGGGACAGATACATAAATTCATTTTTGATGCATTGGATTTTCAAACTTATCAAAGAAAACAATTAGACGTCAAATTACGAATTATTTTTTTCTGCGGCTACATCTTAAGAAGATTTAAAAATCAATAATTTATAGTGAGAAATCTATTTGTCCTTCAGAATAATATAAGGAAAGATATGACCGCTAGTAAATGATTGTTCTTTCAAAACCTCATTATGATTGAATGTATTTATGGTTGCAAGATTTCAAATCTATAAGTGAGTATAAATCTGCAATGTTTAGAATTGTTTCTCAATTAAAATTACGTAGAAAAAACATTATATAGCTGAACAAAATAATGAATCGTTGATAATATATATATATATATATATTTATATATATATAGACCGACTAATTAATTATGCTCCATTTTTTTATGTGAATGCTAAAAAATATAATAATTTTAATCATGCTATCAAATTTGAGCTTTATCAAGTATCGCATAAAATGAAAAGCAATGGGGTAGAAGTAAAAAAAAACATAAGCAAATTTTGTCTATTGTAATGTTGACATAACACAGAGACATGGCAAATACGTTTTAAGATCCTGAAGAAAAAAATTGACCATTTGATTGATGATGGAAATGTCCGAAATCACTAAAATTAGTCTTTAAATTTAATGCCATACTAAATGTCCGAAATCACAAAAATAAAACTATTGAAATATTTTACATCTTTATCACCCAAAAATTACGAAGCGTGAAGATTTTGCATCATATTTGAATAAAAATTATTATTTTCATTTCTAATTTATTATAAGTTTACAAAATTAAGGAAAAAAAAAAAGAAAAAAAAAGAGATTAAAAAATATTCCATTGATTGATAATGTCCATTTTATAAATTTTTTTTAACATATGTTGCTAAGTGATAATTTTATCACTAATCCTCAAAAAAATACAATATATTTAGATTTATGATAATTTTATAATTATTTTTCTTTTTTCCTTGAAGACCAAAATATATCTCTAAATGTAAATAATTTGAAAAAGGAAATTTTAACAAGTTTTTTTAAAAAAACAAGTTATAGAAGCTCTAATCCATGATAATTTTATTTTTTATTTTTATTTTTTATTTTTTGGATTTAGTAAAAGTTGAAAAAGTTAATAATTCTAGCAATAACAATATCCGCAGCTTTGATAATTTTGCCGCCCATGTATCCATATTTAACAGGCACACGCTCAAAGTGGATTAGTAGAGAGCCCAAACACAAATTGTTTGTGATAGTTAAAAAGAAATAAATGATAATTGGAAAGAGAAAAATAAAAGAGTTTAAAAAGTTACTCTCAAAGTTGGAAGCTGAAAAATGACAAATACATAAAACCAGTCGCATCATACAACGGACCGAATCACAAACAGAGGCTTCCAAATTATCGATATTTTTTCAAATCCTTTATAATTCAATTTACTTTACAGAAGAAGCCAATAATAATACTAAAATTGACAGCAAAATATTTAAAAGAAAAAAAAAATTTACATCTTTATGGTACCTTATACCATATGCCAAGCAATTGCTTCTGTACAATTCAATTCTTTGGTAACTAATAGTCATTCTCTGTAGCCTTCCTCATGTTGTGAGTCTCTTTCATAAAGAAATTCCAGCCTAACAATGCTGCCCCTACTGCAGGCTCTACCTGATTTTCAAATATATAAATAATAACATTCACTTTAACAGATAAGCATAAGCATATGAATGCGGATAGGCATATAAACAGAAATACTAATCCAAGAGTTTATTTACCAAAAATGAATTCCACAAAATTTCATAGAATTCATTTATGAATTTGACACTGCCATCTTCGGCACAGAATTCAATATTTTATTATACATGACCTAATTATACCAAACATGTAAGACTTTTCCTGCACAAACAAGGTTACACATTTAAAACATTTGAGTACCAAACACGAGGATTGATTTACAATTATCTTCAAGAAACTTATTTGCAAGTTTACATTGTCACCTTTGGTGAAAAACTTTATAGATTTTACATTTTATTATGCTTGAGCTAAATTTTAACAAAACAGTGCATGTGTGTATATAGAGTATAAATGCATAAAGATTAAGATTGCATGCCTCAGAAAAGAGCATCGTATGCTCATTCACTACAAAATGTTATATGACGTTTTTTTATACCAACTATATATTATGGCTTTGCTAATGCACTAGATTAAGATTACATGCCACAGAAAAGAGCACTGCACGCTCATTTACTAAATGTTATATAATGGTTTTTTCTACAAAACTGAACTATATATGGCTTGGCTACTACTTTGCTCAGTTGATCACAAAAAGCTTCACCTTCACCTTATTCTAACTGCTTAAATCCTTTCAATCCACAAAACAGATGATATTTCCTTCAGCACTATTCTAAATGTAATCTTGCATGGAAAAAAAAAATTCTCACCGACCTTCTAGTCTATATGGAAATCATTTAAAAATTCGATCAATTGAATTTTGTTTGGATCATTTCTTATGTTCTCAATCTCTGTAGTTAAACTCAATTTGTGCAGGAGAAAAAAACAAAATGAAGATCGCATTAAAATTGCAAAACTTGATATCACCAAGAGGAAACTAAAAAACTCACCTCCTTGTGAACAGAGTCAACAAGGGAACTAGATAAAATGAATTTACTTCTCACTAATCACATGTATATATAATCTTTAGCATTTTGAAATTTATAAAAAATTAGTAGTTTCCCTAGCTTTAGTGTAATTACAATTTTGATCCCTAATGTTTTAGAAATATATCTTTAATCTCTACAATTGGCTAATCACACAATATTTTAGTCCATAAAGTTCGCTACATTTTATTTATTCACTTTTAAAATGTTATAATTTAGTCTCACAATTTCAAAACTTCAGTCTTTATATTGCAATTTATATTACACCTAGATCCACAAACTTTAATGAAGTAAATGATGGAATTTTACTTGTCAAAAAGAAAAAGTAATTCCTTAGAAGCTTTGACATAGAAAATGTTAAGAAAGACAGTGATATATATTCAGATATACATTGATCAATACAATGACTATTTTGGTCAAGCTATAAGGGGGACTGAAACTACAATTTGCAAATCCATTTGTGATGCATAATAGACATTCAAGAAAATTCAAATACAAAGACACAACAACTTTAGAATTGTGGTCCAGATTTAATTTAGAGTTTGTTGGGGAAAGTATGAAGTAATTCCTAGTTTTTCAGAGTTTTATTTATATATAATATATAAATAAATAAGCTGCTAGTCCAGTATTTCAACAATCAGAGGCAATTTTGTAAGTTCTGATTTTTCTAGAACATATGTTTCTATTTCTTTGGGAGTCTTTATATTCATAATTAGACAGTTAATTTTAAGGTGAGGTTATTTAGGTTAGCTTTGCGGTTTATTAGAAGGCTGGAACCAGTACATTTGCAAGTGAACAATTAGAAGACTTGCAACAAATAAAAAAAAAGTTAAAGAAATAGGAAAAAGTTTTCCAGCAAAGCTAGAAATTAAAAAATTGCTCCTGATGGATGATTCTTAAAAAAATGGACCAGCAACTTAATTATTTATATATATATAACTCTCAAAGACTAAGAATTGCTCTGTAATTTCCCCAATAAATCATATATTTAAAAAAGGACCACGAGTCTAATCTTCTTGTGTCTTTGTATATGAAATTTTCTTAAATTCCTATTCTTCATCAATTTGGCTTTGGTGTTAAGATGCTCATGTTCATAAAATTTCTATAATGTCCATTCAATGGATGAAGCTCAATCGTAATTTCTTAATAGCCAAATAGTTCAAGTGGATCCATATTTTGGATTTGTTTATAAACGATTTACTCATGGATGAAAGATGTAGGGGACAACAGGGTGAACACCAATTGAAGCCAGGCAGTAGCAGCTATAGGATTTTCTATTTAATGTGTTCAAATTTCCTTTCTTATTGTGGTTAATATGTCAGTTTTTACTTTATGTTAGTGGAATCATGTTTTTCCTTTTTTATAGAAGTTTTGGGAAATAATGCTCAATGGGGAATTAGTTAATCAATTATTGCATCCATGTATATAAAGTTTTAGAAGATGAATGAAAAGGCAAGCAAAGTTGCAGTAGACAATATCAAAGGGTTCTCTCACAAGAAGCCCTTAATATCTTATTATCCAAAATGGGTAAAATGGGTAGGAAATCCACCAAACACCTAGGTTTAGATTATCCAATTCTAGATCCTCCAGAAGAACCTGTAGCTCGATCCTCTACTTGAGGGATCCTATCAACCTGGTGCAGATACTGAGTCATCCTTGAGGGACACAATTCAAATTCATAGGAAAGTGTCAAATGGTTCTTTCCTTTACACTCACTATTATTTTAACCATTGCTTTTTAATCCTCAAATAATTTAACTATTTGGCTATCAAGTTTAACTAGGGGTACAGTTGACATGATAACATTATCTGAAATATGACATGATTTTATTGAACAAAATCAAAATGCACAACAATTTAAACCCATTTAGTTTGAACTCAAGAAGAAACCATTTAAAAGATGAATTGCTTACGAATTTATACTTAATTTAAACATGTTGTCATATTAACATGAAAAAGCTCTAGCCCAAATTGCCACCCCCAGCATAATTTTTTATTTTAGAATCTAATATTTTTTAAAACTATGAAAAAGCTTTAACTTAACCCAAAACTTTTGAGTCCAAGAGTTTTAAGTTAAGTAAAACTAAGACGAAAGTAAAACTAAGGCGAAATATATGCATTGCAAGTTTGGTGAAAGCCGAAGTGGGGATAATGAGGAAATTAACTTAGATGAAACGACATTATCCCAAAGCACTCATTTTAAATATCTAGACTCAATCATCTAATGAGATGAAGATTGTGAAGAAAATATTAACCATAAAATAAAAAATGGAAAATTGAAATGGAGACTTGCCACAAGAGTCCTATGTGACCGCAAGATTCCAATAAACAAAAAGGAAAATTTTATCTACGACTATTCGATTGACTATGTTAAATGATAGTAAGTGTTGAATAATGAAGGGACAATATGTATTGAAAATGAGTATGTTTGAGATGAGGGTGCTAAAATGGATATATGATCATACTAGAATGGATAAGATATTTAATGAAAGCATTAGACACAAAGTGGGAGTTGCTTTAATTGAAAACAAAATAAAAGAATGGAGATTAAGATGGTTTGGACAGGTAAAGCGGAGACCGAAAGAGACTTCGGTTAAGAAAGTTGAACACATTATGATAGAGATAAAAAAGAAGGGAAGAAGTAAACCTAAACTAACTTGGAAGAAAAAAGTACAATATGATTTATATGCAATACAATTAGCAGAAGATATCGCTCAAAATCATTTGTAATAAGAACATAAAATCCACATAGCTGACCCCAACTAATTTTAAGATTAAAGTTAAATTGAGTTGAGTATAGCATATATAAAAATATATGTATTAAAGAGAAAAAAATCAAATATATTAATATATGTATTGAAGAAGAAAAAAGTATAAATATATTAAATTCAAAAATATTTATATATAAAACATATAGAAATATATATATTGAAGAGGAAAAAAAAGTATAAATATATAAAATTCAAAAACATGAGTTTGTAACAAACTCTTGACCACATGTTAGTTTTATAAGATTTTAACCATTAAACCAATTTCAATTGACTTGTAAATACATCTCCTTAGATAGTCTTTATAGTTCTACACATATTAAAATATAAAAAGCATAAAATTAGTCTCAAACTTTTTAAAACACATTTAATAAGGTTGTGAAGATTAATTAATAGAAGAAGACGATGAACATTTCATTTTGTAATCAAAGTTGTGCCATTATGTGTGTTTTTTTTTATTAGTCAATATGAGAACTTCTGTATTTTTTTTATTTTTTTTTTATGAAGACTAATGAATATTATTTGTATTTGAAGAATTAGACATTTATAGTTTTGATCCATGAAATTATTTTTAAGAATTAATTTTTCCTATTCTTGAATTCTACCAACTTGAATTGAGTTGTATTGAATCAAGTTCACCCCTAAAAAAAATTCTAAAACCCATCTTTTTTATTTTTTATTTTTTATTTTTTGTTACATTTTCAAACTAAAATGAGGCTTACAACAATATTAGTTATAATGTGTATATATTTTTTATCCTCAGTTATGCCTTAAGCCTTTAACTAGTGCATACTACAAATGCCTAATAGGAAGCTGCAAAAAACAAAAAAAAACAAAAAATCAATTTCTGTTATTATAGTATTAATGCTACTCAACTTGATTTTTAATTCTAATATTTAATCATATTAATAAGAAAACTTAGATAGAAGTAAAGTATCATTATGCTCACAGCAATAGTGAGTGTTGTCGCTTGTAAATTCCTAAATTAAGAAAATTCCTATTGAAAATCAAAAGTTTCTAAGTAATAGGAAACCCTATGTTGCCTAAATAGGAAAATGCTAAATACAAGTTGCATAATAAAAAAATTTATAAGAGAAATCTAAATTATCAAAACAAAATAACTTCTAAATTTCTTTTTCTTGACCTGCATCACATTCTCATCAATTTTTATTTTTCTCAATTGCATTGAGTATTTCAAATAGGTTTTCCATAATTTGGTGAGCATAAGATTTGTCTAGAGCCTCTAAAAATTGATTTATTTTGGAGGTCCAAGCAACAAAAAAGAAGCAAAGATTCATTGGAGATGCATTGTGTCAATGATTTGGAGAGTCCGACTGAAGCATTAATGCAACAACTTTCAGGAATTGCTATTATCTTTACTAGGGATGTGCACGGTTCGGTTCAGAGATTTGAAAATCTCCAAACCGAACCAAAATTTCTGGAATTCAAAAATAAAATCCCTAGTCCCGAACCGAATGGAGCAAAAATCCATACTGAATTGCTCCGAAAATTAAGTATGATATGGTTCGAGGATTCGGGTATTAGGTTACAATTCGGAGATTTTTAGTTCGGTTCGAATATTCAGACATCTCGATTTGGTTTGATTCAGAGATTCAAATATTCGATACGGAAATTTAGAAATTTGAATATAATTTTATAATATATATATAAAAATTATTACAAATTTATAATTATATAAATAAAAATACATATATAAGTAATAGTATATAGACCATATATTATAAATTTATAATTGAATAAATACAATATGTATATATTATAAATTTATAATTATATAAATATATATAAATTAGTTAATCGGTTTGGGTATTCGGGGATTCGATTCAATTCGGATATGATTCGATTCAATTCTTGGTACAGATATCAAAACATTTCCGATACCATCCCGTTATATTAATTTGGTTTTGGTTCGGTTCGGTTATTTTTTCAGGTCTCGAAAATTTTCTTTTTCAGTTCGGAAATTCGAATCGGTTCGAAATCTCCGAGTCCCGTGCTCAGTCCTAATCTTTACAATTGGTTCAGGATAGCTTAGCCTTTTGGTCATCACCATGATTCTTTGTTTCTAAAATTGTTTGAGGGAATTCTTTGATGATTGTCCAGTGCCATTGAATACCATTTTTACTAATAGTTTTGCTTTTCCTCATCTCTTTAGGAGGTTAGCCTCCCTTTACTCTAATTTCCCATCTTAATTTCTTTCTAAATAATTAAATGATAATTAAAAAAGAGTCCCCATGCAAAAATACTTCAAAGGATCAACAAGTTCAACAGGTGTCCTTGATATGCAGTCATTTGTGCTATATGCAACCTAACCTCAATCTCAATTTAGTTGAGATCAATTGAAGGGACCATTTTTGTTCATTATGCTTGATTTAGGACCAAATTCTTCTGTGCAATCTATTTAATAAAATATTTACAGGAATTCAACTTCCTGCACACAAATACTAATGCATTTGCTGATAAAACAGGACATCCAGCAGATATTCATTTATCATTGATGAATTCCAACATGACATCTAGCTTTATCTTCTATGAGGATTTTGCTTTAACACTCATCAGAAGACATGACCAGGAGGCATAATGATTGCTCAAAAGGTCACGTCATGCCAACTTTTGAAACCCCTTTTTCCTTTTCTGGATTGCTTGAGGTTAAACTTTCTTTTACCCTAATCATGTCTTAGGGACTAGAAAACATATAGTATTCTTCCAACTATTTATTACAATTAATTCTATTCATCTTATCCATTAAGTGTAGTTCTGTTCGATTTAATGGTTCCATTTCTGCAACTAATGTCCACAGCTAGACTATAGCAATTAATGTCACTGAACTCAATTAAAAGAAGACTTAAGGAAAACTTGAGCAGTTGCTCAATAACAAAACCTGTAGTGGAAACAAAGTAAATTGTAGTTACCTTTGGTCTAATAGGAAGAACCCCAGGATAGTCTCTGGAGATGCAGTGTACAACCTCTTTTCCTATATCCCACCTCTTATTTGCTTCAAGAACACCACCAACCATGACAAGGGGAAAAGAAGCATTTCCATCTGCAATAGCATTCACGCAAGCATAACAGGAAACCAGAATTTCAGAGAAAAATATGGTAGAACCAATTATAGAAGACCAAGTAGTTCTCCGTAATTGCTTTCAAGCACATATCAATTGTAATCTTTAATAAAATACATAATCACTATATATAAGCAGTGTTCAGAAACCTGCAAAAGCCATGTACATGGTCCATCTAGATCATAATGAAATCTTCATGCACTATATGCTAATAATAAATATGATTGGAATTACCAAAATGTCATTCCAAACTAAAAGGGTAAGTAGATTATTAAGTAAGAACTCCTAAGGTTTGCTATTTCCAAGTTAGACACTTCAGTCCTTGCTCGTTGTACTACCATTAGTAAAAAATGGACAAGATTTTGGTCTAAAATACTTTATAATACAACAATTCAGGGACTAAAATGCAATTAAACTTTAATATTTCAGAAACTGAAGTGTGGTCAAATTTACATTGCAAGGAATAAAGTGCACTGAAAAATTCAAAGACTATACATCAAGGACTAAGTGTCAAGGCAATATATAAAGTATCTATTGGACCAAACATCAAGGATATCCTAGAAGAAATTTAAAAAACCATGTGCATCCACATCATCTAATTTTCAATATAGGCAATGTTAGAAATCATTGAATTAATTAGCTATCCTGAATGAGCTTGGTTTTTCACTAACTAACATCTACTACATTGAACTGAAGGATATTATATCTGTTATGCTTGAAAATATGGAAAATTATTCCTTCTGCCCCTTGTAAGTACTCAAATTCCACTATTGTAATATAATTATATCCACATATACTACTTTTAAGCAGTAATGTCCATAAACAACAGGATAATTCAGAAGATACTTATGGTCAACAGGCCCAGTGAAAACCTTGTATCCCTATTTCATGGTGATAGGAACCAAACAAAAGAATTCAGTTTTAGTATGAATTCCACACCTTCACCACACAAGCCAAGTCTTTGAACAACAGCTTTCACACTTAAAGCCAACTCTTCAACTGAATATTGCAAGATTTGATTCGCTACTTCATCACCTGCCTCTGCACAAGATACAATAATGGGAACAAGGGCTGCAATACGAGCCCATGATGGATCTGCATATGTCCACCTAAAATCCAAAAGATAAAACTCAATAAATTAATCCAATAACTGATATTTTATTTCAGAGTTGCAGCAAACCAAGTATTAAATATGCTATTTCACCAGTACATCTTAAAACATATATTAATAGAATCATGTGTCCCCAAAAATAACATTACAAAGGTCCATGCAAGAAAATGGAGGCATCAATTTACACGCACTGGAAAGAGCCAAGCATTCAAAATTTACATACATAAAATTTTGGATAAACATAAAATGATAGAAAGTATTCCCATTAGGAATTTCTTCACCTTGTCATTTTTTCATAACATCAATCCAAGAAATACAAAGAGCTTGAGAAAGGGAGACAGACAGAGAAAAGATCAACTTGCACCAGTGTAAAACTTTTACTTCTTACACAATTTTCAAACCATTAATTTTCTCCTATATCTAATAGTTGATATTAAGTTTAAATTTACTAATTATCACACATTCTCTCTCTAATATTGTGCATTTAAGAATCATTTCACTCCCTTTCATCTTTTAGTGAAAAATTTCTATTCTAACCCACAGATCAGTCTGCATTTAGAACATCTCTCTCTCCAAATTCACAAATTATTTCACCTTCCCATTCTAGTCACAAAATAGAGTATTTGAAATCAAGAAAAAATTAATCTAATAAAAGAAGACCACAATGAGGTAAGAGCAAAGAAACCTCCACATGTAAAAAACAAATGAAAGCAGATAAATATTTTTATATTAACAATTTATAAAGATAAGAAGCCAAGAATATCCAAATTATTCTTGTTTTGGGACCGTATTCATTTTGGGAACTGTTCAATGTTTTGAGTATGATAGGAAAAGTGTTTGATATCATGATCTCATGTTTTTTTCAGAAAAATATACATGAATTAAGAATCTTTAATAAGCCAATGGATTTGTTTTTTATTCTTTTAATTCACTCATGCATCATTTAGAGCTATTCAGAATTATAACTTATTTACTCATCTGCTATTATGGAAAGAAATTGTTAATAACTCTTACTCTGTTATGGCAAGAAAATATATAAAAGGAATTTGTGTATAATTTTATAAATAAAAGAGAGAATGTATGGATTTTTAATTTTGACTTTGAATGAGCTACTGGATCAAATATAAATCAATGGATGAGGAGAAATTGTGTGATACTTGTTAGTTTTACACAAGTGAGAGTATCCCTACCCTATTTATACATAAAAATGAAAATTGATAATATTTGAAAAAAAAAATAATGAAAAGAACTAAGTTTCATCTTAGAATGTCTCGTAGAAAAAGAAAATATTCCTAACATTTGTTTGCAACTTCAAGCACAACAATCCAAGGAATTGCTTCCTACTGTTAGATTAATGAAATTAGTTACATTTATTTCCCTCTAAATGTACTGAAGATCGTCAGAACAATTTAAGATTATAATTTATACAAACTGGTAACTGCCGAAAACAAGTATGAAGACATTGAGAAGTCAGAACACATACCCAATAAGTTCATCTGGAGAACAAAGACCAAGAGTCTGTAAAATACCAGACATGAGAACTGTTTGAGGACCACGACCATCATAAGCCCTTATAACTGCTGTTAACGCTTGTGCAGCTATTCCATAACCACTGCAGATAAACAAACATCTGTTGTATAAAGCTTCTCTAGAAACAGAAAGTCATATGTAAGGTGATCCATCCTAACAATGATATAAGCATTGACTTTCTCCTGAAATGGTATTTGAAGATACAAAGAAGCTTGATCCTTAACCCAGAAGAGGAGAAAATTGAAGAAAAGTCAAATAAGAAAGCATCCAGTAAAGACTAAAGAGTGAAACTGATAAAATATAATTGAGAAGAGAACTAGATAAACAGAGAGGTTGAAAAAGCAGTTAATTTACCAACCAAGGTCATGTTAAATGCAGTTGTTTACCCACAAAGTCCTTGGAAGAAAAATTACAACAGAATCGAAATGTGAAAGTAACTTTTTGCAAGTTAAAGAGTAATTTCAATGTTTTTTAATTTTTTAACATTTCTATGAACAAAGCAGCAGTATCAAGGTAATGGAACTCTGCTTGGCCGGTTAAATACTAGGCTTGCCCATCTACTGAAACTTCAACAAGGGCTTAGCCACTGTTAGCAACTAATCCTCCACTTGCCCTCGCATTTTGTGATTGTTCTTCAGAGCAGTTAGACCATTACCCAACAATTGCATGTTGGTTAGCAAGCTAATGCACACCATTTATTTGAGATTATGTTTTGAATCAAAGGTGTTTCTGTTAAGGGAGAGATTGTGGACAGCTGGGATGGGATTGTCTGTTGATGAATAGCAGGTGATGAGCCAAGATCTATTTGTAGAGACAGGTGGTAAGCTTGGGATTATTAGAGTTTGGCAGCAGAAGCGATTTAGCAGTGGTGGCAACACTGGTGGAGAGGCCGAAGCAAGGAAAATGGAGAAGGCGTGGTGGGGACTAGAGAAGGGAAGGGGAAATATAAAAATTTATTACTTTATTTAGATCAGGAATAAAACATCATTTTTTGAATTTTCATTAGTTGGAGATAACTGCAACTAATTGTCAAATCAGGCTCAAATTTAAACATTTGATTCAAAATTATAAATTTTATTTTTTTATAAATGAATTGAAAGTGACAGCCCAAATACAAACTTAAAAAAAAAAAAAGCCTAATATAAACCTGGGTTTTGAAACATTAAAAATCGATTTTAATAGTGTTTCAAAAGGAGAAAAGAGAACAAGAGAAACAAAAATCTCTCTAGCAGGTAGCAGTCACCTCCCCGCAGCCAACAACCAACACCCCCCTACCCCCACCCCCCCACACACACCAGACACACACACACTCTCTTCTCTTCCTTTTCTTCCTCTTCTTTTTCTCTCTCTCTCTCTCTTTTAATTTATCTCCTCTACCCAGCCATTTCAGAAGTTACACGTAACCATCTAAACCAATATCAGACTGTATTAGCTGTCCCAAGCCAATTCCCCTATGATGACAAAACAGTTGCACTGAATCGGGTTGAATTGAATAAGTCACCTATTTTCCCTATAAGAATCAAATGATCTATTGCAAATTGACTAATATTTAAACCCCGCCTAGTACCATTAGGTTGAGTTTAATCCACTGTAGAGGAGAGCAAGATGATAAACTAGTACCATTAGGTTAAGCTTTTAACTAGTTACTTAAGCAAGATGATCAACTAACACTCCCTCATAACCGCAAGCAAGGCAAGTTTAAGTTGACGCTTGCCTTAAGAACGTAAGCAAGTACCTTGCAAGAAAGTAAGGTGCTCTTGGGCTTGTTTCTTTTCTTCGTGCTATGCATAAATTATATTATGGAATCACAAGGACAGCGAGAGGAGAGGTACACAGAAGAAAATAAAATCCAAGAATTCAAAGAATTTACCTCCCCCAATCACCTAAGATGGGTCCTGCACCTGCAGATCGAGCTTCTTTGCCATCTTTAAATCCATAAGCAATAGTCCCCGTACCAGCAATTAAAACACAGCCATGAAGTTGTCCCATTGTTCCACTTGCCAAAGCTGCAACAGCATCATTTTGAACATATAATTTAACATGAGTGGGGAATATGTCCCTGCATAAGTCAAGAAAAAGCATATTTGAGATGTGAATTTAATTATAACAATGAAAATGTAAAAATACATAAGAAAAAAAAAAGATTCAGAATATTTCGGAGACCTCTTCTTTCCTCTCACTTTCTTAACCTTTCATTATTCAAGTTTCTAATTCGAACCGTGTTCTTCCTTGGCTAACCATATTGGGAAGTGTGTAGCTATCTAGGATCAATCAAGACTTACAATCAGATGCAAATGTGTAGACCACTTAAGGCCTATTATATTATTCGTGCGCATAAGTGCGTGGTGTAAATAAATATGTCAAACAGATTAAAGATGACTATCAGTATTAGAAAGCAAACCTAAGCCAATTTAAAATTCTTTGCTCATCAGTTGAGTGGTTAACACCAGAAACGGCTAGGCAAACAGCTTGAACTGCAGAACGATTTAAGCCTGATTTTGAAAGAGCATCTGCCATAACTTGCTCCAATGTCTCTCTAGCAGCAGTTTCTGTGACAGGCCAAATACAATAAAAGGACATTCCTACCTCTATAACTGAGCATAATGTGGCCAATTTTCCAATATGTGTAACAATTTAAACTCCTTTCCCCATTATCAAGAAGAGAAGAAAAATAAAACAAATACCAAAGGAAATGCAATTGCAATTGAAATTTAAGAAAAAAAATATAAGAGACGTACTGACCGCCAACACTGTTGTGGTTGGAACAACCGGCGACGGCACGGGCAAGGACAGGAAGAGGGTCAGGAAGAGGGTTGGAGAAAGGTAGGATTGGCATGCATATACAGACGGTGGATGTAGTTCCACCATCCAATCCTAATATCACCTGTCTGTTACCGACCACAGCAATTTCATGTTCGAAATCCCAGATTTCTCCATTTCTGTTTCTCTTCATCACTGCTCCCTCTCTCTGGCCAATTAAATCGAAAAAACAAAAAGAGAACAGAGGAAGAGCGAGATAGTGACAATATGACACGGAAAGACGCAACTTCCAACAAGAAAACCGCGAGGTTTTTTTATGTTAATCATGAGGATGAATTTTGCTTTTTTAAAATCAATTTTTAAATATTATTATGGGTTTGGATTCGGACGGCAAAACAAAGACAAATGCTACCAGCTTAATTGGACTTCCCTTCTTTCTATTTGACTCAAAATTCACTTGGAAATTTTTTTTTTTTTTTTTTCATGTTTTACATAAAATATGTTCTTGGCTATAATTGGTTGGTTTTTCAAGTTTGTGGTGCGGGTCCACCTTCATCATATATTCATTTCACTAGATAAGTTCCCACCATGGTGTCAAAACCGGATCATATTGGTCGATCGAATAAAAAAATTGAAAGTTTAACAAAGAATTGGTTCGGTCAGTTTTAAAAATTCATCCTTAAAAATCAGTTAAAAAACTTATGAATCGGTTGGTTAATCGATAAATTAGTCGAATCAGATCAATTCTTCGGTTCGAGCGAATCAAATTTTTTTAATTTTTTTAATTTTTAATTTTTTTTATTTTTGATCAAAAATAATAAATATCAAATTATGTTTATTTTCATCATATATATAATAAATATCAAATTATATATACATGTATATGTATATCGATTTTTTTCTAATTTAACCGATTCGATCCCAATCAAACCTCTAACCTTTTGACCCTCTGTCTTTACCAGTTCTTTAACTGGTCTAATTCTAAAAACATTAGTTTCTACTATTGTAATATCATAGAAAGTCCTAACTTATATGCATGATTTAATTTTCAGTATATGGTTTAAAGTCATTGAAATGATGGGATATAATTTTAGAGACACAATTACAAAGCGAACAAATTATTTTTTCGAAAATCGACGGTGTCGGGAATACTGCCGAGAAATTAGCTGTCCGGTCAACAGAATAATTTCTGAATTTGACCAAAAGGTAAAAGATCGCCTTAATGCATGTGTAATTTTGGTAAAAAAAAAAAGAAGTGAAAAATATTTAGGAACACTAAAAAAATAACCAATGGTAAAATTATAAATAAAATGAACTTTAAGGTGAATAGTATAAATTAGTCCTTCAGAGTTACAAAATGACTCTGAAACCATTTTTATTAATAAGGATAAATTAAAATAAGGCTATTGATTCCCCACATTGGAATCTAAAACCTAACAGAATTGACAGAATAAATTACAGAAGAAGTTGTGGTCAAAACCTAATTACTTAGAAAGTTAAGGACCAAAATGTAATTTTTCATATGATTTTAGTATAAAAGCAACACTTAGAAATTTGACCATCATCTTCTTCCTTTATTCTTCATGGTCGAACCTCCCTTTCTTCTCCTCCCCCATTTCTACTTCAAATTTCTCACCAAAATCCTTAAGAAAAATCAAAGAAAAGTTGAGTTCTAACCTAATTCTACCTTTCTCCATTATTAATTTGCTAAAAAGCTTAAAGGAAATCAAGGAACATTGGCATATAGATTTCGGCAAGGTCACTCCATCGAGATAAGGAAGTGTTTTGTTTGTTTTTATGGTTTAGTTAGATGATTCTAAAGTTGAATTGAATGGGTTTTAGGTTAGATTGTATCAATTGATGCATTTTGGTAGAAAACCCTAATTTGTCTAACTTGATTGAAGTTGTTTTCCTTAGCTATGTCAATTAGAGTTAGTTTATGTTAATTGATGTTATAATATATTAATTGGAAGCCATTAGGTAACTAATTAATAGTTATTTTGGTGTAAAACATAAAGATTTGACAAGTTGCCCTAATTGCCTCATTTGAAGAAATTGAGTGGAAATCAATTTTCCAAAGCAATTGGAAGGTTTAGGTGAGTCTTATATGCATCCTTTAATATGCCTAATGTATTGGAATTGAAATTGGAAACCTTATATGAAACCCTCATTTTGGGCGAAACCCATGTATTATTC
>CANXYC012039588.1:0-57497 GCA_948193065.1 Aleurites moluccanus | reverse complement strand
CGGACATCCTTAGCTACTTTTGTACTTCTAGCCGTGGAGTAGATATATAGTCCTTCCCTAGTGTAGCATAGAGTACTCCATGATGTTATTTGTAGATATTTATATGTATGATTTGTGGACATGTATGGAATGTAATTATATGTTATGATATGAATGCGTATGTATGTATATACTGTAACAGGGGGTGCAGCTGCTACGGTAAGCCTATATGATATTATCATATGTATGGACTGATGTTATTGAGAACTATTATATGATCTGTGATGTATGAAGTTGTTATATGAGTTGACATATGTATGGTATGATAAGAGTTGTGTATTGGAAGTTGACCTGGGAGTTGATATTGTTTTAGAAGTGTTTTTCTCTGTTTTTAGCATGAGGGTAAATGTTAAGATTACAGGGGAGACTCTGTCTGTTTTTCTGTAAAACTTAAGAGTTAAAAGAAAAAAAAAATTCATAAAAATGGTTAAGTGTAATGAAAACATGTAACTTGGATTCTTCGTGGTACTGGTTATATGAACTGTTCTCGTACCCTAGGACCGTCACAGCCCTATAGTGTGGGATGTGACATTGATATTCCTAGTAATTGTCTCCTCTGTGATCACCCTTTCGAGGATGATAAACATTTATTTTTGGTTTGCCCTTACACAATATCTTGCTTAGCTTTGGAAAATATTTCTATTGTTGTTAATAATATCCTGTGTTTGGGGGATGTGTTGCTAAATATTTTGGATAATTGGCTGCTGGATGAGGTTGGTAAGTTGGCTATAGTTCTCTGGGGAGTATGGAAGCAACGAAATAACTTGCTTTGGAACAATAAGTATGTCTCTGCAATTATGGTGGTTCAAATGGGTACTGATATGGTCTCTTCTTGGCATAATGCTCATGCAATTGCCCCATCAAATAACAGAGGAGCCATTTTTTCTGTTTCCATATGGAAACTTCCTTTAACTGGTTGGTATAAATGTTACATTGATGCAGGATTTAAGATGGGTAGGATGTGTACTTATGCTGGAGATATTCTGCGTGACTGTAAGGGTACTTTTATGGGCTGCTATACCTGGTATTTTCTTGCCACGAAAAGCAGAAGCCATGGGTTTAAAGGAGGTTCAGAGTTGGATTGATAAACTGGGTTATAATCAAGTGATTTTTGAAAGTAATGCAAGCCTTGTGGTTAATGCTATGTCTTCTCAACTGGATGAGCTTTCTGAGTTTGGCGATTTTATTAAGGGATGCAAACAGGTTTTTAATAAACATAATAACTGACAACTGACTCATATTGGCCGGAATGCAAATAAAGTTACTTATAGTCTTGTTAAATCTGCTTTTTTGTTTTTTGAATTCATGTATTGGAGTCAGATTTCTAATTTTTTTGCGGAAATTATTTTATCTGACTATCTATTTTTGCTTAATAAAATTCTTTTCTCTTAAAAAAAAATAAGAAATAAAAGAAAAGAAAAGAAACAGAACATTGTTAAAACAAATTCATATACCATTTCAAAAAGAAACATGTACGAATCTTTGATGTGTTTTCTTGAAAAGACCATACCATACTCATAAATTCTAAATTCAACACATACAACTACTACTACTTGATATGGACCCACGTTCCTCTACTAGGAACTCCTTCATGGACCACAAACAATTGATAATATCCTGGTGGTGCTAGAGCGGCGGTTCCCGGTGTATTTACCTTGACAGAATAGTTTCCGGCAGCCACTTTTTGTACCACATTATTATCCAAACCCAAAACCAACAACCTCTGATTCATAGCCAACGAATGCGTAGTAAAAGATGGTGCCACCAATGTCACATAAATACTAGCAAGATTATCTTCATTCTTTAAATTAAACACAATGGAAAATGTCTGCTTGTAAACAAGATTTGCTCCTGGCTTTATTTCAGTAATGGTTGGCCGTGGAGTAATTGAATTGAGATATGGAGGATAAAATGCTTCAAGGCTTAATTCTGTTGGATAAAGTGCAGTAAAGTTGTAGTTTCTATTTGGGTTGCTGCCACCGACCAAGACTCGACCATCTGATAGCAAATGAGCGGCTGAATGGTAGAGCCGTGGAATTGAAGAGGGACTCATTATTTGGAACCTGCTAGTGTTGCTATTCCTGGGCAAATTGGGCTTATAGAGAATAGGATTTAGAACTGGTTCTCTGGCAGCATTCCAGCCAGCAGTTCCATTAGCAGCACCATTTATAATAAGCACATCTCCTGTTGGTAACATTACCATATCACCCATTACTCTACTAATTGGCATTTCCTCCATTTCCCATATAGGATTTTCAGTGTTTATTACTAACCGACCACAGGATTTTGATGCAGCACTGTAAACCCCAGCATTCGTCTGCTGATTTGAATCAGGCAATGTCCCTCCGCAGATTATAATTTCAGCAACTGGGTTGGTGCTGAAATTGCTGTCAAGTAACAGAGGAAGTAGAGCTGAAGAGCCAGTGCTCGGATAGTTGCGCGAAATGCCTCCAGGCATAACAGGGTAATTCTTGACCACTCTGTTATTGACATAGTCAAGTAGAATTGCTTTGTCGTTGGCGAAAATGAAAAGATTCCCATCTGGAGAGAGGTGTAAAAAAGGGTATAAATTGTTTGGAATCAGGGGAGAATATCTAGTTTCTTTCAGAAATGGAAGTTGGTAAATTTTTTTATCAGAAATAGAAGTTTTGGGGATGAATTCATAATTGAACTGATATCTTCCCCCAACAACAATGATTTTACCATCTGGTAACACTTGATTTGAAGCATACCATCTAGGTAAAATTAGACCATCTTGATCTTCTACCCAATCGCAATCTGCGCAAGGCTTAAAAGATCTAACAACTCGTTCTCCAAGCCTATACCCACCACTCTGTATCAATGTACCATCCGGTGACAATGCCCCTGAAGAGCACCATGTGTCGGTGAGTATAGTGAGCGGTCGAAGATTTCTGTTGATAGGATCAAACTCTACAGAATGGGCAAAGCAAGCAGAGGTTTGTGACTCGCTAATGCACTTTCCTTGAGGCAGAGAAAGATTGGATGGCCCAAAATTTGTTCTGTCAAATGTAATGATCTTATCATTTGGTAACAATTGCATGTGCATTGCTGAAATTCCAATGCTTCTCTTCAACAGCTTCCATTTTCCTTGGTACAATTGGTCTCCAATTGCTGAAATGAAGAGTGAAGCGATGATTGCCAAAATTAGCAACAAGAAGTTCCCTGTTTTCATAATTTTCATGCTCTGTTTAAGCTAGAAATGTGAGCGTTGAAGATGAATTGCCAAACTAGTTATATTGACTTGAAATCAACCAAGACGTAGCATTAAAAGCGTTGCTTCTAGGTACTGACATGACATTGACAAGTTGTACTAATCATCTAATTAAGTGAATAAAATTTGTCTTCTATTTATGCTAATTAATGGATTGCAGATTCTTATATTTTTCTGAACAAGGACAATTTTCTAATTAATGGCGAATTATACATAAATGGATTAATGGATCATCTCGGGATTGATTGCCTATATATGTACAAGTTGGATCTGGGTTGGGAGCTTTGAAAAGGCTTGACCTTATTGGCTGTAATTGTATGGCCGGTTCATATCTGTAAATGCATGAACAACCACGATGCTTCTATCAACAATGCATTTATGTCTTCACTCTTCTGGTCTGTTGGGCACTGGACATGCATTGGGTCTCTTACTTCTATCTTTTGCATCATTCTTGCGCAAAAATTAAAATAACTCAAAAATTTTAAAGTTATTTGAAAAGTCTCATAATTATTTGAATGTAAGTTGATTCTTGTAAAATCAAAATGCAATTCACTGACCAGGTTTTCTATTCTTATGACTTTGATCATATGTAAATTCTATATATTATGTGTTATATTACATATAGTCTTATGTGCAATAAGTAGTTGGATCGCGTAAATGGAATTACTGTAGTGTACAATAGCTAATTTATTTGGCATTAGTTTTTTTTTTTATCCTTAAAAAGAGAAAACTAATTTTAAATTTATTATAAAAAAGAATATACACTTACGCTATGTATCTGTACTATTTGGCATTAATTAATTAAGCGATAAATTCATCGTATAATGAATATATTTAATTATGTGAGAAGACCAATAGTTATATAACAAAATATGGATATATTCTGAAAAAAATAATAATTAATAGAAGCAATAGATGCTTTTGGCGGAAACATCAACTCATTCATTCACTGGAAGAAAATTGATGTCGTCCTATTAGTTTATAAATCGCCACAAAATTATCATCTTAACTGTAAAGAAGGAAAATTCATATGGTATAGAATAAGCGTAAAATAATCGCAATTTCTGGATAGCTAGCAATGATTTGGGCCTTCATTGTGTTAGGCCCAAATTATTATGGATTGAAGGGTGTGTCTCATTTTAGCTATTTAAAAAATTTTATAAAATTTTTAAAAAATTATATTTTGATAGTGTTTGATATAATAAATCTATTGATATATTTTTTTATATTAAACAAAAATCATTTGGATAGCTAAAAATGCATTATAAATGTATTAAATTTAGACCATTAAATATAATACATAAAACTTATAATGCATTTTTTCATATCCAAATGATTTTTATTTAGCATATAAAATACATTAATAGATTCATTACATCAAATACTATTAAAATATAATTTTTTAAAAATTTTATAAATAGCTAATGAGACACATAGCCTCCTCAACCCAATTATTACTGGAGCTGGATCACTCAGTCTCCAAAATGACAATTCAAACGTTTCTCACAGTTAGTAAAAAAAATGTAGGAAATATTTTATAAATATACTGTTTTTTTACCTTTTTTTAATTTTACTGTTTTTTATTATTATTATTTTTTGATATATATTTGGTATATGTGTAATATATTTATGATATATATTTAATATATATTTAGTATATATCATATTTTTTAAAAAAAAAAATTTAGATATGCAGTATTTTTGAAAAAATATTTTTAGGTATGTAATATTTTTTAAATTTTTTTTCTAACAGTAAAAATGAAATATTTTTTATTTTTTTTGGTATTTTTAAAAAAATCTCAAATATATATATATGCTATTTAATTGTCAATTACACTTGAGTTTGTGTTGAGTGGTTTTGCTGTGTTTCATTATATATATATATATATATATATATATATATATATATATATATATGCTAATTTATTGTCAATTACACTTGAGTTTGTGTTGAGCGGATTTGCTGTGTTTGCTTATTAAAAGGGGAAGTCTTTTCTTTTACTTCGTTTGTTTCCTC
Source organism: Aleurites moluccanus (assembly GCA_948193065.1). Taxonomy (NCBI): domain Eukaryota; kingdom Viridiplantae; phylum Streptophyta; class Magnoliopsida; order Malpighiales; family Euphorbiaceae; genus Aleurites; species Aleurites moluccanus. The sequence goes on along the minus strand of CANXYC012039588.1, from coordinate 52,209 downwards.
ACTTTCTTAATATATATATATAGCAATTAGCAAAATTCTCTCTTTTAAAATTGTAATAATGAGACTTTAATTAACTTAATATTTTGATGTGGTATTTCAATATTCGTGCTTTTAAAAGTAACATAATTTCATTTCAATCACTTTTTAAGTGTATAATGTCAAGCTGTTTTTTATAAAATCATTTACTGCTTTCCTTCTTAGAATGAGAAATTTCGTAACGCTAAAAAATTGTTTCCCTCATAATCACAAAACAAAAATTAAGATATATATATATATAATCATTAGAACTTCTTACTTATAATATAGCCCACTAAGGAATCACAAGCAAAGCATTATAATGCTAGCAAACAAACTGAGCTAGTACCATTAAAGAATATGCCATTTATAGAGATTAAATGTGGAGTCCAGAGATGTAATGTACTAGAAGACCTAAAGAAGAAATGTTACAGTCATGCATGAGCTCAAGATTCTTTACTTATTCAACAATATTGAAATTTTTATTTTCCCGTTTGTTTTTGTTTATTTTTATTTTTGATTCTCACATCATTTCATACTAGTGTGGAACAAAGGTCGGTCAAGTACTTGTCTCGTAAAATAAAAGGGTCAGAAATTTAAATCCTTACAAAGAATTATTTTTGTATAAACTCTAATAAGTGTCTAATTTCAGAAGGGGTAGCTGAGGTCGTATGTTAATTTTCTCTATTCGTTTTCTATGTTAATTTTCTTGTTTTGTCGTTTGTCCAGTTTTAATTGACTTTGCCTGAACTGTATTTTATTCGTTTGGTAAGATACAGAGATACTTTCTTACCATAAATAAAAAATCATATCAGATTAATACTTTCTTACCACAAATAAAAAATCATATCACATTAACTTTCCCACTAATTTTATGTGCCTTTTCTCACAGAAAGGAAACATTATCTTATTATATCAAGTTCCCATCCAACTGCCTATATAGCTATTCTTTATTTCTAAAAAAAAATCTGAATTCGACGGATTATGTGTAGGTATCCAAGGTCAGTATAGCTAATTCTCTGTCCTAATCTCTCCATGCATATATACAAGTATGCCTAATTTTCGCCAGTATATATCTGTATTGGAGTACTAACTAAAATGACAAGCATCTACTCCTCACCACTCAGTCTCATTTATGAACATCGATCTGTCCTTCCAATTATGAATTATTATATGCCTAAAAGCAGCACTTATATATATATATAAGATAATGGCTATATCTAATCATACTAGCGAACAAAAGATTTGATTTGTATACATAGAAATTTAACAAGGGTTCAATAGAAATTAAGATGTGAGTTTACATTTTAGCAATAATTATGGATTTGAAGCCTTAAATAATTATGTTAAGATATGCCAAACAGTAGACTATGCTATGCATATATACAACATTGTCATTTTATTCTTTATTCTTTTTCTTTTCCATTTTCTTGCTAGCAATAGTATTATTACAGCTAATAATACCATTTATCGGGGGAGGCAATAATTAAATTTGATACAAAATACCATATTAGGCATAGAACCTTGTAGCCAATGTATTTAATAACAATACTGTTATAATATTGACTTTTAATATCAAATGAATCGATGTTAAGGTCCATTTAGATATAAATGTTGATTTGAAATGAATGTGAATTTCAATTTGAGTTTCAAGTGTAAGAAAAATACATATAATGTCAAATCCAAATTCTCTAAGTAATAAAATTAATCTAATTGTCTTGTAGTGTATTATGATCAAGCTTTCATGCATAATAATGTTAATTGACATATATTAAGTGATAATAGCAAATGATATTTATTTATATTTTTTTTAGTTGTATATGCAACCACAAAACAGTAGACATGACGTTAATTAATTGACATTCAAAATTTATTACGTATGAAATTTTTGTTTAAAGACAAAAAAAAAAAAAAATGTGCATCTGATCCTATTTCCAACTTTTGGGAAATTTTTGGTCCATGATAAAAGCTGGTGCTTTGACTTCTTAAAAGTTAGGTCAATAATTCAGGTAAAGTTGCCAGCAAATTTTAAACCTTCTTTTTCTTTTTAGGGCAGGAGGTGATGTTAGAGGCAAGTAGTGAAAGGGATTTCTACTTTCTTCTGGTTGATTTCTGGGCTATAGAGTGTTAGGGCAGGGGAAGATGAACATGATAAACAAGTGAGTCTTTGACAAAAAGTTATGCACTCAGCCATAAGAACTAACTTAGAAAGATAAAAACAGAAACGAAAAAAAAACTAAACTTAGTTTGATATGTGTGTGTGTGTGTGTGTGTGTGTGTGTGTGTGTATAACAGATATGAATTAAAGAAAAAAGGACTTATATTTTTAGTAAAATGGGTGCAAAAACTAAACAGAGATGAAACTTAGAAATAAGAAATTGAGAATTTAGGTTAGTTATTTTGATGGGGCACTCCACCACTTAAGCTGACAATACTGTACTAGAATCTAAATAAGTGATTGAAATATAAAATATAAAAAATTTATATATGTAAGACACAAGATATGTGTCAAATAATAGATACACTGCATGATATAGTGTGTGCATTTATCGATATCAGAGGTAGCAGGGTAAAGAGGAATCCATGGCGTCAATGTTGATGTTGACTAAACTGTATAATAGTAAATAATGAGAGAGGAGGGAGAGAGAGGGTCTCAGACCATTAAAGGCATTCAGTGTTGGATATGGTTCAAACTCAGAAATTGATGACAAAATGAGTGAGAGAAGGCACGGTACAATACAACACAAATTAAGGTCACCTTTGTCCTCTTGGTGAAGCTATCTCTCATTCAATCACCTTTTTAATTAAATTCAAAACCCCTTTCTTTACTGTGAGTGTGTCTATTTCTTTCCTTCATAGAAGTCGAGACACAAACATCTTCCTTTGTTTTTATTTATTTTTCCCATAAAAAATTATCTACATTTTCGTAACCAAACAAAATTTTACTACTAAGTTTAAGTTATTAAACTTTCCCTTCACATGCTATGAAATGAATACAAATTTTTCAGCAAGCTAAATCTACAGGCACCAAACACCTTCACATATTCCAAAACCACAATATTATATATATTTTTTATGTACAAGATAGATTATCATATCATTTCATTGGCATTGAAATTAAAATAATAAAAAACTGCTAGATTTTGGAAGATTAATTGTTGTTTAAAGCTTACCTTTCCTTGAGCAATAGAGGCAGAACGAAAAACAAACTTCACTTAAAAGGTAATCTTCGTATCCAAACTATCACATCTACAAATATAAGCAAGCAAGGTAATGTTTGGTACATGGAAATGAAATATAATATAGACTGATAATATATTTGATTATATTATATTAAATTTCAATACAACATACCAAATATAACCCAACTATACAGAGAAAGAATAGATTGGAACACAAGAAAGGATCTAGCTTGCTTTGGAAAATTAAATCTGGCCAGCAATAATAGAACCCTCTTAAGTACAAATGTTATACAGTCTAGTCAACTCCAAAAACCTGAGTTGAGTGTTAAGCACATGATATAATCTCTTCAGCCATGCAAAGGACACATCTATGAGTTGACTATAGAGAACAGATCCAAGCTTTAACATAAAAGAAAAGCACCCAAGATGATAAAAGGGAAAAAGCAACAACAAAACAAAAGAAAAGGAAGGAGATTATATGCAGCTCCAAAAATCTACCCACTACCACTCACAATAAAAGTGTTTAGCATATAAGGGAAAGATGAAGAGACAAATATATAAAATCAGCTGCTACCATATATATATATATATATATACAGCTTTTTAATCTACAAACATAACACTTCAATATGTGTGTAATTTGAGTCCATCCACATCTAATCTAATATTGAAACTCCACGGACTCAAGAAACCAATGTTAAATAGATTTCTTTCACAATAGATAGAGAAAAAGATTGTGTGTTTTTGAGTTTGCTTAGAGTCTAAACCCTAGAAATATGGCGGTAGAAGTTGGAGAAAAAAAAAAGAAGAAAAGAAAGAAAGAAGCCAATTAGAGTGTAGATCAGGAAGGAGCAGAAACGGACAGAGAAGATTCTTGAAGCCATGATGAAGAAAACCAGTTCAATGATGAACCTGAACTGACAAAGAAACCCTGATCCATGAAATCTAGGGATAAAAAATAAAAGTGTAATGATGATCCTTTTTCTCTCTTTCAGTCAAAAAAAAAAAAAAAAAAGCAGTCAAAATCTTTCATCATTACACCAATCTGCTCTTGCCCATCAACCTTAATTTTTCTAATGACCAAAAACCCCATCTATATATAATAGATTGCAAAAAATCCACACAAGAACCATATATATATATATATATATATATATAAACAAAACTTGCAAAAATAAAAAGAAACTCACCTTATTTAATCAGATCAAGAACAAGAATAAGAACAAAATAATAAAGATTAATCCGAAAGAAAGCAACAATTGGGGGGAATGAAGCCTGGTCCGACGTCATTAAAACATGATCAATGATTTTTCAATCAATTATAGAAATAAAATCATAGATCTAATTAGTGACCTCGAGCCAGACAACATTCACCTCAAAAGATATATAGCTTCTCAAGAACTTAATTGATTTTGGATTTTGTAGAGAAAAAAGATAGATATGGAGATAGAGACAGAGATAGAAGGAGAGAGAGCTTAGAATGATCGTAGCTAGCAAGTGAATGAGAAATAAGCAAAGGGAAATGAAAGGAGATAAAAAGGCTAGGAGGAGGGTGAAAAAGGACAAGAAAGCAATAAAAGTTGCAGACCCCCTGACCCTACATCTGGGCCTTGGGTTCCATAAAAAATGACCAACATCAACCCCACCCCCATTTTTTTCTCTCCCCCTTTCTAATTATCATATCACTCTCATTTCCTTCTCTACCATGCAATTATTTTTTATATTTATAGAGAATTTCAGCCCCCCTAATTACTTTCCTTCAACCTAATTTCCTCTTTACACGTCGGAACCAAAATCTCATGTCTATTTCCATTTATCTTCATTACCTAATCACACTATCACCATATTTTTATGTTTGATTTACTACTATTTTAGAAAAAATATCATATTAATTAATTGTTCATATATGGAATTATGAATGGAAAACTTTTATAGTATTTTCGAGTTTATTCATTTATTTAAATTGTTCGTGCATTGCACGCGCGTATAATTTATCATTGAAAGAGATTTGTCTTGATAGTAACTAACCTATGTCACTATTGCTAGCTTTAACTGCATAGTTCATTAATTCAAAATGTTGTATCTAACTTTAGTTATGATCATAATAATTGTAATCAAAATTTGGTTTTTATTAATATGTGACACTATTATTGTGTTGATAAAAAATAAAAAAAGAAAGAAATGATAGACTACATACACACGCGCAAGCAAAAAATGAGTCATAGGATTAGTTGAGCTAATTCACCGGCCTACCTGGGAAATTTTCTTTTTCTTTTTTTTTTTAATTTTTTAATTATTTATTTATTTATTTTTGGAAGAAGGGATGTAATGAGAGAAATTGATAGATAGTTAATTACTGATTAATAATAATTTTATATATTAATATGTTACTTATAATATGGTGAATTAAGTTTATGTGCCTATCATTATTATTTATATTTTATCATTTTGGTAAACTAAATAAATACTTAAAATTAAAAAAAATATATATATACAGGGAAAGCCTCGTTGACTGTAAAATATTTTTACCACTTATAAATTTCAAAGCTTGCGGGTTATTTGAGAGCTGAGAGAGCAGAGACAGACACTGAGAAAGAGAAAGACACAGACAGACACAAAAGGTCACTGGTCAGTTTTACTGCTTCAAATTGCTGCTATCAGCTCCAGCCCATCACACATGGTCCTCTCCAATCAGATTCATTTACCATAACTCTCAGCTATGGACCCACCTATCCCTCTTTTACTTTTCTCTAATGTCAATGAAATCATTTAGTACTAATTATAATATACCCACTTGGAAATTAATTAGATAAGAAAAATTAAATTCAGATAATGAATGGAAAATTACTGGTTATTTTTTAAAAATTGGAGTAAATTTTTGAGAAATTTAATTAATTTGTTCAGGATAAAAAACAAATCTATGAAAAAAAATTGAAAAGGTTTTGGGATTTATTTTCTATGTTGTTTCAATAGAATGTGACCTCTCACATGTTAAAAGTAGAACAATAATAAATATAAGCACATGACTGGTGGCTGTTGAAAGCCTTTGCTTAGGTCATTATGAATTTGAAACTTTAGTTCATTTGATGTTTTTATTTTATTTTTTGATCATTTGACTTCAGTTTAAATTTTTTATTTCATTACATATCTCATATTTTTTTATACATTATATTATGTATAAAAAATATTAATAAAAAAAATTTTAAAAAATAAATAATATAATACATAAATAAAATATAAAACAAAGAATAAGGCATAAATCAAACTAGTTTGACCTACCTCATATTAATTTGTTATAAGAAGCTTTGGAAATAGCAGCAGCTTGTGCTTTTTGGAATTGGAGTTAAAATCTTATATAATTAGGTCGAAAATTTGGGGAATCTTGAAACTAAATATGATTATAAAACTCCATAATGGAGAGTGGATGATATGTATATATGGAATTCTCATATCTTCATAGGATTCTTTAACTGATTGAAATCCTATCTACAATATTTGTGATTTGATTTGTTCTATAATCACCAAAAAATTTCAGTCTTTGATGGATGACAACCAATTTTGTTTCATTTTAATATCAATCATTGTTCCAATTTCAAAACTTTTTAATGTGATTGTAAGTTTGAGGTTATCGCGAATTGATATAATTTAATATTTATAATTGTGTATAAGTGAATTAATATAATCAATTTATAATATAATTTGAATATATGATGAATTAATAATTATCTTAAAATTATACAAAAAAAAAATTATTTTTATTCATCGAGATAAATTAATTAAATTATCTTATCACATAAATGAAAATGAAATTTAAAAAAGTAAAAACAATTAATTGATTTGATTTATTGACAAAAATGAGATATAAATTTCAATTTTACTATTGACAATTTGACCCCTCTAATCATCTCATCAAATAATACTAATATTTAATTAAGAAAATTTGGGTTTTGCAAAGCCCTAATTTTATGGTGATTGACCTAATCCCTGAAGTAGGCAGGCACCAAACTTTTCCTAGATTTTGTTCTTTCCCAATTCCCACCACACATATTAACGACATTGTCTCCTCATTTTCTGTAAACACAAATTAATCAGACCTATATAACCAACAAATCACAAAGCTTGCTGTCACCATTTTAATGTCACAGACACACTTGCAATGTCCGATCAATATCTATAAAAATTATTGAATTCCACGAGTCATGTCTCTATAAATTTGATCATGATAACGGGGTCCTTCATTTTCTTACACCTACACTTTAGTCACATGACATGAAGATGTGTGTTTAATAATTTGCAAAAAAAGAAGATGGCGGAAGAGCAAATAACCAAAAGAAATGTGGAAGAGTTGTTGAAAAGTGAAAAGGTAAGTAGGCTTTTAATGCAAATGTAGGGTTTGATTGAGAAAGTTAAAAGGAGATTCTTTGGTAGCTACAGAACGTAGAAAATGAAACCAAAGGCTTACGTTAGTGTGTTTTTTCGATATTTGAAACTTTAAGCCTCATGACACTTTGATTTTCGTTTCCTTATATTAAACTAAACCATTTCAGCTGCTGCCTTCTGTTGCTGATTATTAATTAATTAATTAATTAAAGGTACCATCAAAGCTGGATACCAAAATCAATATAATCTACTAATACTATTTAATTATTATTTCAAAACATGCTTCTTTAGCCGTTAAATATGACACACTCTTATTAAATCCCTTAGTCTTTTGCATACATATTATAAATCTTCAATCAAGTTTATGTATTTTATTGCAATCAATTTCGCTATTTCGAACAACTTAGAACATAAAATATCTCTATCAAAATACAAAATTTACAAAAATTATCAAAATATTAACATTAAAATGTGAAGAGCAAACCTGCCACCAATCAAACTAATATTGATTGTGATGTATAAAAAAAATACTATATGGTATATGAATGAATTCAACCAGAACTTTTTGGATTCAATGAAGAAAAAACCCATTAATATAAGAGTAGGATGATTTCTTAAAAAAAAAAAAAATCCCCTCATAGTGTGGCCCATAATATAAAAGTCTAAATAATAATGTGAAATTACAGTATTTTGTCAATCAGGTTGCGCTTTAGAATGACTTGCCAACTGAGTATGTCTAGATTATCCAAGAACTATAGATAGATGAAAAAAATGCCAAAAAAAAAAGGTTGCTCTAAATTTCTCCCAAGTCAAATTAAAAAAAAAAAAAAAAGGATATTACACCATATACTTTTTTTCTTTAATTTTTATTTCATTTTTATTGTTATTTTTTAGTTCAAAAATATAATTTTCGGTATATATGTTCAGTATATATTTATTATATATCGTATTTTTTATTAGATAAGTAGTATTTTTAAAAAATATATTTTTATATCAGTAAAAATGAAATTTTTTTTTATATTTTTATAAAAATTTCTAAAAAATAAATAATAAAAAAAAAAGATAGAAGATGGGGCCTGGATCAGAAACCTAACTTTTAGGTTTCAACGATTGTGTTAAAAAGGGCAAAAGGCTTATGTGCAATTTTTTGAGCTACTACGGCCCAAAAACATTTGGATTCTGCCTTTTGGACTGAATTGTTTTTTTATTTTCTTTTTCTTTTTCGGAACAGCGACGCTGAGAGGCTAATGCTTACAAAAAGTATGGAAGTGCTGAGTTGTACTGAAATACTGAATGGGTAAAAAGTATGGAGTTGCTGAATTGTACTGAATTACTGAATGGGCAATAAGTATGGAATTGATGAATTGGACTGAATTAATGAATGGGCAAAACTTATGGAATTTCATAATTTTCCTACTATCAAACTATTTATATTTAAACAAATCAAAATATAATATAATAATAAGCATGTAAATTTAGATTTGAATACCCTCCTTAATGTTAATTGAGGTGTCTTTTCTAAAAAATATCTTAAAAAAACTCAATTTTTTCAATTAAAATTGTGGAATGAACAAGTGAATTTAAAGAAAGAAAGAGAGAGAGTCCATATCACTTAAAATCATGTCTTCTTCACATAATACTATTTCAAAAAAGATATAGGGGTGTTTAGAAACTTGTTTGAAATAAGTGATTATAGATAATAAAAAATTATTAAATTTAAAAGCAGTTTTATCAAAATTACTTTTTGGAATAATTTTAGTTTTAATATTTATAAAAAACTCAGTTGAATCTTAAAAATTAATTATTTTTTTTATTGTCAAACACTTAAATAAGTGATTTTGAGTTAAAAATCCTATCATTTACCCTAATTAATGGATTTTGGATCTCTAAACCACATAATTGTAAAACGTAAAACTGAATGAAAGTAATTATTTAAAAACCAATAGTAAAATTATCAAGTATCCTGCTAGTAAATTTGTTCTCTTTTCATGAGGAAAACCACTGTTGCAAGTCTTTTTTTTATCCTTTTTACTGTAGGGGGTCAAAAAGATTCAAAGTCATCAGCTCTACATAAGTGGAGTCACATCAAGAGTAAAATGAACCGTAGGGAATCCAAATAAAATACGGAAAGGGAGTAACAGTCTCCGACAGTGACCCAAATTGAAAACATATCTTCAAGAATCAGCTATTGTGTTTTTAATAGGCGAGTTGAAGCACCATTTGTCAAACAAAGCCACCATGTTTTAATATTTAGCCTCACATATCCTAAACCCAATTTACACACTGCTAAACCTCACAATTTCGTGTTACAATTAATTAGTAGTCCTCTCAAGTTAAGGGTGTGGATAGTCTTCTCAAGTTAGTGGTGTTCTTTCATGCTGTAACTATCATTGTTCGCCGTTTGCTGCCTTTTTCAATCTAATTTTGGATCCATATATTGCTTGTAACTATGGAGAATTTGGAATAGCAATCTAAAATAAAAAAAAAATTGGGTAAATTATTATTTAATTCCTAAGGTTGGAGTTATAAACAATCTCCCTATTGGATTTATGTCAGAGATTGTAGGACAATTGTTGGAAAACTTTAATGGTCAATTTATTGATTATGATGTGATGAAAAATATTTGTTTACACTTAATAGAAAATAACATATGTAGTAAAAATTAGTATTGATGTCTTTTCACTGAATAAAAAAAAAGACAAAAGAGTCATATTAATTAAAATATATCATCACCCATTGATTGAGTATATGAGTTATATCCTTATGCTAAATATAGAGTATTTTCCATAATGTGACCAATAATTCCAATTTTTGAGGACATTTGTGTATCAAAGTTCATATTGATGTTCGTAATCTCCTGAAGAGAGGGAAGTAGATTTAGAAATATGGTGGTGATTGGTGCTTGGTTCATTTCAAATACGAATGATTGACAACTTTCTATTTCATTTGTGGTTGTTTAGGTCACTTTGAGAAGTTCTGTTCCTGATAATTCGATGATCCAACCTATGCTTCCAAGAAAGAATGGGATTTATTGCTTCACGCTCAGCCACGTAAAAGTCAGTTATAGGAAGGTGAATTGTAGCCTTGGGAGGATGGACGAGTCATTGTCGATTAAGGAAAATAATATTGCTATTGCAAGGTTAGAGCAAGTAATCAGAGTGGTCAGGCTTTGGTAGTGCTAGTTATCTCTGCGAAATCAAAGGGGATAATGGTTACTATCGAAGATAGCAGTAGTTCAAATTTAAATATTGTGCAGGGTAACATTGTGAGCCAAGTTTAGAAGAAAAAGGGTTGGAAATAGGAGAGGAAAGGAAAAGGAGAAGGGTTGTAGTTATGGAAGCCCATGCAGAAGTTATGCAAGTTGATACAAAAAGTGACTAAATAGGTCTAAATGAGCCTTTTTCATTGGCGAATTCTGGTGGTCAGACCCACTAGTTGCATGAATTGCCTAAGTTGGAACTAACAAGGGCTTGGCAACCCTCGTGCAGTGCTTGCAGTATGCGAGCTTGTTAAGTTTAAGTTACCAAAATAGTATTTTTTTATTGAAACATACGAGGTTCGAAGAAGCTTAGGTTTCGAAGGAAGCTTTTCAGTGGATATAGAAAGTTAAAGTGGTGCGTTGGCTATGTTGCAGAGAAACTCTACTGACTGTACTGTGATAGGTTATTCTAGACATCATATTGACGTGGTTGTTAATGATTCTTTAGTGGGTAATTGGCGATTAACAAGGTGTTGTGGTATTTCAGACTGTAATAGAAGACATGATTCTTGGCAGCTGTTACGTCAATTGTCAGATTTTAATGATCTTCTTAGCAAGGATGATAAATGAGAGGGAGCTTCTTATCCTTCATGGTTGTTTAATGGTTTTCAAGAAGCAATTGAGGATTGTGAATTACATGATCTTTCTCTTCAAGGTCATCCATATACATGGGAAAGAGGGAGAGGTACTGCTGGTTGGGTCGAAGAAAGATTTGATAGAGCGATGGTTCCTGCTTTATGGTTGGCTTTATTTCTGGATTCGGTTTTGCTCAATCTCTCGGCTCCTATGTTTGATAACTCACCTTATTTGTCCGTCTGAATCCATTACAACAAGCAAGGAATTCTTATCAGTTTGGTTTGAGAATAGCTGGTTGCGGGAGAAGGGTGTACGAGATGTGGTTACTGGTAGCTGGCAAGCTATGGATGGTGCAAATATTTGTATGAATATTGCAACTTATGGACAAGCATTACAGGTCTGGGGTCGATCTTTAACTTTGAAGTTCAATGGTAAGACTAAAACCCTTAATAATCATATTAATGATCTCCGAAGCAAGTCTGATATGGCATCGGTTCATGATTTGCGAAGTTCATGTGAGGATCTTCTCTCACTATTAGAGCATGAGGATATGTATTGGAAGCAAATGGCTAAACAGTTTTTGCTTGAAAGTGGTGATATGAAAAGTTTTTTCATGCAGCAGCTTCATCTAGAAAAAAGAGAAATCACATTATCAAGTTGCATGATGGGATGGGTAATTGGTTCTCGGATGAAGATAGTTTTCGCAATTTGGTCTCCGATTATTTTAAGTCTCTTTTTTCAAATGGTTCGGGGTCTTATGACAGGGTGTTGGAAATATTTCCTCAAAGGTTATAGCTTTGGATAATCATTTTCTTCTTTCTCCCTTTTACTAAAATGGAATTTAAGCAAGTTATTTGTCAAATGTATCCAGATAAATCCTCAGAATCAGATGGTATAAATCTAGTATGAATCCGGCTTTCTTCCAAAAAAAATTTTGGTGTCTGATTGGTAAGGATGTTTTTATTGATTGCTCTTCCTGTTAAATTTTGAAATTTTCGTCCAGGACTTGATGATACTATGATTGTGTTGATTCCCAAATGTGAGTCTCCTTATCTATGAAAGATCTCAGATCAATTGCTTTATGTAATGTTCTTTAATGGCCAAGGCAATAGAATGAAAGCTTATCTGTCGTACATTTTCTCTGTCTCTCAGTCTGTCATTGTTCCTAGACATTCTATTACTAACAATGTCTTGGTGGCTATTGATTTAATTCATTACATGAAGAATAGGAGAAAAGAATAGGATGGGCTTGTTGCTAGGAAAATAAATATTAGCAAAGCTTATGTTGGGTTGACGGGGGTTTTTGGAGAACATTATGCTGAAACTTAGCTTTGACACAAAGTAGGGTAACACTTACCATGTTGTGTGTTTTATTTGTTTCTTACTCAATCTTGTTAAATAGTTCTGAAATAAGCCCTATTATTCCAAAAAAAGGGTTGCGTCAAGGAGATCCTTTTTCTCCTTATCTATTTATTCTCTATGCTGAGGGATTGTCAGCTTTATTGCAAAAAGCAGAGTTGCATGGCGCTATTCATGGATGTAAAATTAGTAGAGGGGCACCTCCAATATCTAATCTACTTTTTGCAGACAATAGCTTTTTCTTCTTCAAAGCATCAGTTGCCGAAAGTATATATGTATAATTTGTTAGAAACCTATGAGGAAGCAGCTGGAAAATCCATTGATTTCCAGAAATCTGATATTTCTTTTTAGTTCTAATGTGTCCAGATTCTAGAAGTGCTATTTCATCATTGCTTGGTGTCTCGGCTTCTATTGATCACGGGAGGTATCTTAGTCTTCCATCGCTTATTCGGAAGAATAAAAGGAGGTATCTTTGCTTTTTGAAAGATAGGTTGTGGCATCTTCAAGGATGGCATGGTAAGTTCCTATCTCGTGGCTGGGAAAGAAATATTGCTCCAATCGATGGCTTAGGTTTTGCCTAATTATTGTATGACCTCCTTCTTTATTATAATTTCTCTTTGTGAGGAATTACAAAGAATGATGAATTCTTTTTGGTAGGGCTCAGAATCTAAAGGCTTAAAGGGGATTTGATGGATGTGTTGGGATAAATTGGTTGTTAGAAAAGAATTTGGTGGGATGGCGTTTAGACAGCTTCATTTTTTCAAATTAGCAATGCTTGGAAAGAGTGGTTGCAAGTTTATTTCTAAACCTGATGCTCTTGTTAGTAGACTGTTCAAAGCTAAATACTTTTCTCAAGGGGATTTTTTGTCAGCTCAATTGGTTAATAATCCGAGCTATATTTGGAGGAGCATCTTTCAAAGCAAGATTTTGTTGGAACACGGTTATAGGTGGCGAGTGGATGATGGAAGTCTCATTAATTTGTGGACTGTTCCGTGGCTTAAAGAAGATGAGAATCGAAGGGTGGTGAGTCTGGCTTCTCAGGTCTGAGAAATTGTGTGTTGCTGTTGACTTGATGATTCCTGAAGTTCGTGAGTGGTGTCACGAGGCTATTGTTTCCTCCCAACAATTCCCGTGCATTTCCGGCAAGTGACAGTGGGATATTGAACTGCTAGAAGAGCTGCTAGTTCCTCAAGATGTGGCTTCTATTTGTAAAATTCCTTTTGAGTAATGCTATTGGTAGGGATATGCGGATTTGACATTTCTCTTCCAATGGGATTTATTCAATCAAGCCAAGCTATAGATTGGCTATGGAGGAGAAAAGGCAATGATTTTTTTTTTCTGAGAGTTCAAGGGAATTGGCGCAAGTTATGAAACTTGAAGCTGCCGCCAAAGATAAGCCTTCTTATGGCTTTGTATAGAGGGTGTATTCCAATCCAAGCTCATTTGGTGGCTAGAGATATGTCAATATCCTCCCAATATATTATGTGTAATTCTTTTGTTGAGGATTGCAATCGCTTATTTAGGGGAATGTTGGTATGCCTATACTGTTGGCTTGAGGCTCAATTTCAGGACCCGCTTCTAATGCAAACTGAGTTCGATCTTTTGGTTTCATAATTTATTACAATATCTTTCTTTGAATGATAGTGCCAAGGTTGGGGTGGTATTATGGAGTATTTGGAATCAAAGAAACAGTAGATTGTGGTCTCAGTGCCATGACTCTGCTGCTAGAGTGATTGCCGGCGGTTTGTGTTATTAAAGTGAATGGCTGCAAGTGCAGAATTCTAAGTCTGCAACTGTATTTATCCCTGCTATGCCTTCTGTCCAAAAGCGATGGTGCAAGCCTGTTAATGGTTTCATGAAATGCAATGTCGATTCAGTCATATTTTCGTCGTTTTCTATGGTTGGAATTGAGGCAGTGATTAGGAATGAGGCTGGCGCTTTTGTGCACTGGGTCTGAGTCTCGCCCCTCCTTTCGCTTGGTCAAGGCAGCCGATACTGAAACGGGCCACTTCTTTGCCTTTTTTCCTTTGGTAACTCACTCTTAAGGGGAGCTCGAGCCCTCTGCAGTCAAGGAGGCTGAGACTTATGGTCTGCGTCAAGCTCTCCTTTGGTTACAGCAGTTACAGATTGAGAAGGTGATTATTGAGCTGGATGCAAAGGTTGTGCTTGATGCGGTTTTGGGAAGGGAAGATGACAGATCAGAGTTTGAAGGTTTAGTAAATGAATGTAGAGTTTTGGACTGGAAGCTTCAATTTCGAGGCCGTGATGCTAACATAGTGACTCGTGTCATTGCCAGGGTTGCCCAGCTGCGTCCTAGTCCAATGTTATGGACAACTCCTCCTTTCATTACTAATTCATTCTTATCAGACATTTTGATTAATGAAGTTTCTGAGCTTGATTTAATTTAAAAAAAAAAAAACCACCACAATTTTTTCGCCACGTTGATACAAGAAAGGAAAACATATAACTATCTAAAGGGCAGAGGAGTTCAAGTAACTGGGACCATTTCTTAGATAATATTTTGGTTTGGCTTCAAATAATTGGTTCTTCGATTACAGCTTTTGCTATACTTTTGTCTTGACACATTTTAATATTTGGTTGCCATTTTTAAAACGAATTGACTTTGGATCAACTTGGCGACTATATCAGTATATGAAATGTTTTTTCCACGGGATTAGGCTTTTCCTTATCGCACTTTTAAACTAAACTGGGTCTGAAACTCTGAATCTTTGAAATGCAACCCATGCCTTGAAAGCATCAATTATAGGGTTCATAACTGTTTCAAATACTCGAAATCGAAGCATAGCAGAAAGTGCAGAAATATGATAAAGAAGGGCGTTTAGGACAATTTACAAAGTCTGGGATGATGAAATCTGTATAAACAAGAGACGAACAGGTGTCCAAATAAAGTAACAATTAAGAAGGTACATGAGATTATTCTCCCTTTGCCAAAATTAAAGGCTGCCTATTTATTCAGGCTGAAACTCCAAATAAAATCAGAACGACAAAGTCTGGCAGGAAATTTATCCCCATAGTGAAAATAGGTTACTCACTATCAGGGATGGATCTGGGCATGCAATCCACATCAGGTACTCTAAAGAATGCAAACAAGAGTAGATTCAGTGATTAACAAATCAAGTTCCTGGAATTCATGTTCGAGGCACAATCAAGACCAGAGTCACAGATAAAACAGCAGCTGGCTAATGAGCTTGGACTAGAGCCTCGACAAGTTTCCATATGGTTCCAGAATAGAAGGGCTAGGTTGAAAACTAAGCAAGTTGAAAGAGAGTGCAATAAACTCAAAGCAAGTCATGATGCTCTAGCTTCCAGCTTTGAGTCCTTGCAAAGAGAAAATCAGTCACTGCTTATCCAGGTACCCTTCTTATAGAAAACTACATACTGTACAGATACCTTTTCAAAATAAGTCATTTTTCTACGCTAAGAGGAGTTTTCTGGTTTTGAACAGCTGCAGAGACTAAAGAACGTGCATGCAAAGCAAGATGAAAGAAAAATTTCCTGGTTGGATATAACTGAAAGCAGCAGGAAACAGAGACTTGAGAACAGATGTACAAACTCTGAATCCAAAGATAAGATAGGCCGCCCATTGGCAGGTTATAGCCGGAAAGAAGACACACTTTCTAATAATCAAGACAGTGGAAATATTGAGAGCACCAAGGAAGAAGCTGAGATTTTGAACCTGACTGAAGCCGCGGATGGTTCCATGACATCATCTGACTGGTATAGTTAAGAGTCCAATTGTTTTCTTGATGAGTCGAGCTGTAGTTCACAGTGGTGGGAATTTCTGTCTTGATCAATAGAAATATAGCTTAAAATGAATGAAATAGATGGGCATATGAACGCATCTAGCATCTAGCATCTAACTGCAAAAAGTCCAGAGACAATGAATACTTCCAACATCTCATGTAACCTCAAATTTTACAAATTCCAAATAAAAGTATGATCCATAAGCCTATTAGAATAAGAACTATCGCTTCCTAGCTTTCTAGCTTCTGAAAGTCGACGACCAGGACTTGATAGCAACGGGAACCCTTGCCTAATACTGATTTAGAGAGCGGAAAAGAAAAAAATTAACAGAAAGATATCAAGTCTCAATAACTTGATATGTACTAGAAAAATCTTCAATTTCAGAGTACAGAGCACATTTACATGGATAGATAGTATCATCCATTAATATCAAAGAATAGATTAGCTGTCAAGCTTGCAAATTTAAGCAAAAATGTTCCTATATCATATCAATATATTGCTCCTGTCCGGATCAACCCCTAATTTTACATGGTAAAATATAAAATGTGCAAAATGAGGAGGGAATTAAAAAAAAAGGGGGAAGAAACAACCTGATTAATAAATGATATTGCTCTTTAAAGCTCAGGCTTAACCTTTACATCTCCATTGGGTAATGAACTTTGTGTTTCAGCAACCTGTTTTAATTCCTGCAGATGTGAAGAGCTACAACAATGATACTAAAAAAAGATTCAAGGTACCACTAACTTGATTTACTCTTAAAGTAGACAGTTTCTACATGTTAACTCAATGCTTAAATTACAAATATCAAACATTAGTAGACTCAAAAATGTCATTGTACTATTTGTTAAATCCTAAATTAGATGACATAACTTGTACACAAAAAAAGTCCAGTGTTGTAAAACAATCCAGCCACCAAAATTGACAAAGAAGATACCGGTGTTACTTAACATCTTGAGAACATCAAAGTTGCTAAGAAGATTGATATCAGCAAAAATGATTAGAAAGTGAAGTCACTGTTGGACAGATAAACACTATAAATTCAGTAAAATCCAGCATTTCACTTTGCATTACAAAACCAAAAATATCACAAGGATTCCTTAGATGTAAAATTTGTGTTTTCAAATCAAATGTCAATCCTCATCAGCAACCAAACTAAAATGGAATTCCTCATTTAGATCCTTACATAACCAATTTGAAACTAGACAATCCAATAACAAGTTGATCCAAATAATATTCACATCAAAGTAAAGCAAAAAATGATTGTGAATGATCAAATTCCATAAAGAAATAATTCAAAATGCAGTAGATTATGACTTACACCAGCAGCAATTGCACGTATCTCCCTATATGATTCAACTTCATCAGGAAAAGCCTCCTCAAGTTCCTCCAATAGATACTTGCGTAAATTCTGTAAAATCAGATGAAGTCATATAATGAATCTGAAATGCAATTAAAACAGTTACACATCTATATGAATATGAGTACCTTGAAGGAATCAACTTGGCCTTTGGTAGCCTGATTTCTGGATATGCAGTTGTTTATAACATCCCGAGTAAATTCATCTGGATTCTTTCCATTATCAATGAAGCTAAGCACAAATCATTGAATTTTATTTCAGATACCAAACTACGCAAGCTAGGTTGAGTTTGTTGGGAAAAAAAAAATACTCACTCAAGGACCTCTGTAGGGACCTGAATGTTGCACTTGTTAGACAATTTAACCATATTCTCTAGCTCCATAACAAGAAGATTGCTTCAAAATAACACAATAATAGTTTCATAAATAATTTAATTAAACAATTAAAAGATAAGATAAGATAAAGGAGAAGAAAGGTACAGGCGTTGGAGGAGAGGAAGCTGAGAGGCAGTGTTGAAAGAGGAGACGGTTAGATAAAGGTTGTGAACTACGGTAAGCGTATTTTGAATAGAATTAACAACCTCGTTTAGATTTTTCTTTGGATCATCATCATCCATTACTGTTGTATCATTAACTTGTGTCGCCAATATGCCATTGCCATCGCTCTCCACTCTTGCATTCTCCGATAAATCCATTGTAAAAATCCCTATAGTTTTGTTAATGTTAATTCCTCAGATTAGTTTTAAACTTTTTAAATCAATTTCAGACTCCATCCATCAAACAAACTCTTGTTCCAATTTTTTGTTACTATAAAACCGCCGATTGCTTCCCTCGTTATCATAGAATATAGACTATCTCATTTTGACTGGGCCTGGCCTTACTTATGTAGCCCATATCAGATCAAGCTTGATAGGCCTAAAACCCTATACTGAAACACTTAATCCACATTTGGAATTTGTCTAGAAATCGAATAATTTTAGCATCTTCCATTAATATTTTAAATCTATCTAAAAATATTGATATAATTTATTTATTTTTTCTTTATTTTTTAAAAGTAATATCAAATTTCATCATATTATAAGTGATTTATTTTAAAAATTAAATTTATACTCTACGAAACTTATAAAAAGAAATTGGAAAAGATACTAAATTCGTTTTTACGGATATAAAGTTTGAAATTCCGACTGCAATCATATATATATATATATATATATAACAAAAAATAAGTTATAAAATAGTAAATTTCACGTGCTAAAAATAAGTAATCATTCCAACTTCATTTTCAAGGTTGCATTATAGCTTTATGCCTTTGCACAAGTTATAATCAACTTTGTATTAGCCACTTGTTTGGTATACTTTAGAATTGAAATTCGAGTGAAATAAAATTTTAAATATTAATTTTTAAATTTATTATTAGATAATTAAATAAAATTTATTGATTAGATTAATAAGTATATTTAAATATATATCATACCAATAAAAATTAGAGTCATTGAAATTATTTAAATATTAAAAAAAATAAAAATAATTTAAAGTTGTGTTTGAATGCATGAATTTATATTTGAAATTTTGATTTTAAATCTCATATTTCAAATCTATGAGTTAAAATCTATAAATTTATAAATTTTTTATTTAAAGAGAGTAAAAATTTTGAAATTTTAGATTTTAATTTAAAAAAAAAATAGAGATTTTAGATTAAAAATAAAAATAGTAGATTTGAAATAATTATATAAAAAAAATATTTAAAATATTAAATTTTTAAAGAGTTAGATTTCACTACAGATTTGAATAAAATTCAAATTCACTTAATTTTTAATAATCTAAATAAAAAATTTGACTTCAATTCAAATCCATTATCTAAATTTTTATCATCCAAATATATCATAAAATTATGTATATACCAAAGCAAAAAATAAAATCGTGTTATTGAAATATAATTCTATTCTCAGTGTACCAAAAATGCTCTAATAGTACAAAAATATAAAGCAAAGAGTATCCTGTAGTGCATATATACATCATAAAAACAAATCTTTGTTTTCTTGCAATAAGAAAGAATTAATTAAGAAGGGCCAGCTGTTTTTTCTCAAGCAAATGTAAGTAGAGAAATTATTAGGTTCGATAAAAATATATTTTTATTATTTCCATACAAGTGAATTCATATGAAATGATTATGAACCACTTTTATGTGAGTGAAAAAAATATATTTTTATCTAATAATTTATCATGTAAACAACTCAAGTAATTGGGAGACAATTAATAGATATATATGTATATAATAACTCATTAAGCACCCAATTAAAGGCAACAAAAGGAACCATTCCTTCAAAGTATGATAGGTGCAATTTTAATTAATTGCCTTTGTTAAGGATCTCTTATGGATTCATATGTGCGCAAAATTAATATTATCGTTCCCTGCTTATTGCTTTTCTTCCTCGAATGACAGTCGAAACTGTCATTATCATCACCTAATAATCTTAATTAAGTAATTTATATGTTGCTTATTTAATCTTAGATATGTTTCACATGAGCATTTTGCTTTCTTTCTTTCCTTTTATATGATCTTTTGATTTTACTTTAAATTTATATAAAGAAAAATTTTCTATGCTGTAACAATCATTTTCTTTAATATAAGTACAGTAATAATTTTCAAAACTTGTTAACTTAAAAAAAAAATATTAATAGTCAAATTTTAATTGAGATTAAATAAGTGGGAGGGAGACCCAGAAATTAGCACAATTCACACACCTAAAATCAACATACGTGGCTAATAAATAATTATAATCAGCAATTGTGTGATTCTCTACTATTTTTTTAACTCAATAATAACAACTATATGTCATAGACTATAGCTCACTAATTAACTATTTTAATATATTTATTACAGGGAATAGGAAACTTTAATATAAGATTTCAAGTTGGACATAATTAAATTGCTGAATTAACCTCTTTATATATATATCATCAAACCTTTCCACACAGGAAAAGAATAATGCTCCAACATATCATGGTTATTTTTCATTAGATACCCTTATTCATAAAGGATGGGTACCTTTTTAATTTTTAAGTTTTTTTTAGGGTAATTTTTAATTTAAAGTTAATATCTGTAGTACTTTCACTCCAATGGACTACTATCAATGTCGTAGTTGAGTCATACAATTTGAGTGTGGCAGGCAACATTATCATCAATTCATCATATACTAGTAGATGATTGTACCACATGTCATACCTCGGACAGAACATAGATTTAAGATAATTGCATTTAACTTTAAAATCAATAACTGCTAGATCAGGTGATCATATATTATTATACCTCTATATTTAGGAAATCATGTTATGTGCAAAGCATAAATTCTTTTATGATTTGGTCATGAATTTAAATTTGGATTAAATTTATTATTTGAATTATTAAAATTAAGTAAATTTGAATTTAATTTAAATATTTAATAAAATTTAATTTTTTAAAAATTTAATATTTCAAATATTCATTTTTATTTAGTTATTTTAAATATATTATCTTCATTTTTAACTCAAAATCTCTATTTTTTTAAAAAAATTCAAATATAAAATTTCAAATTTTTTACCCTCTAAATAAAAAATTTATAAATTTATAAATTTAAAATTTATAAATTTATAAATTTGAAATATAAGATTTTAAAGTCAACCGAATGAATAACATATACTATACTAATTTTTGAGGCCTTAAATTTAATTCTCTTAAATTTATATTAAAAATTTAATATAAAATATTAAGAGCTCATATAGTATTGAGAGTTCTAACCTAAAAAAACTAACTTCTTAAAAATAAAAATTTTATTTTTATATTAATTATTTAATATATTTATATATATTCTCAATGCAGGATATTTTTCGCATATAATATTCTTAACACAATCACAGGCATTATTCTAACTTAAAAGGCGTCACTAATAGCAGGTGCCAACGTAATGATATTACCTCAATAGATCCCACACCTTGGATGGTTATAATAAAATATGTGGAGATGCAATTATAATGAACTAGAAAAAGCAAATTTGTTCTTAATCGACAACAATTTAATTATATATATATATCCTTTTAGTGCCATTACAGAATCAACATTACCTTCTTTTTTTTAATTTAATGGTTTTGTGGATCAAGCAACTTTCATAATACAAATATACAATTGCATGCTTTAATGGCATCATAATATATAAATTTGAATTTGATTGAACACCAGGGATCAGCAACCTTATTGTATACTTATATATTTGATTCGAAAGAAATAATTAGAAGCAGTGGTGGATTTATGGGTGGAGGCCGTAGTTCTAAAATATTTGAAAAACTGTTGGTTTTGAAAAATGATTTATTATTTTTTTTTTTTTTGAAAAATTATACATTATTCCCTAAAATTAAAAGATTAGATGTCCCACTAATTAGAAGCACCCATCAAACAGAGAGAGAGAAAAAAAAAAAAAAGCCTATAATGGAGTTTTGGTCATCAAATATGCAGTATTGGTGATGATTTGGTCAATGATACGATTTAGCGGATTAGATTAGTAATTTCCCACTTGATCAATTAATTAAACGTGCAACTGATGATATGGTTGGATTCTAATTTAAATCATATTATAATCTTGAATGAGTAAAGGTAGTATTGGAAGGCCTACATTTGCTCAACTTGTGCAATATATGAATCTTTGAACATTTCTTGGAAATGTTTTTTCTCTATAGTATTAATTTCATTGCCCTCTGAAAAGATTTTCTTTCAAATTGTAATTTCTTCCATTGACCCATATATCTTTCTTCTTTCATATACAACATATATTGTATGAAATTAACATATACCCTTTTCTTTTTATAGCCTAATTCAATTATATGTCTAAATTGGATATTTATTTACCATTACATTAAGTTTATAAATATTACAAATTAAAAGCTAATATCACTTACATGATAAATTACAATTCTTTAAGGTTGGTTTGAATATATGGATTTGAATTTAAAATTTTAATTTCAAATATCTTTTTGAATTTGTTCATATCATAAATTTACAAGTGTTAATATGATTTATTAAAAATTATTTTTATCAAGTTGTCATTTAAAAAGTTATTAAGAATATTATATGGAAAAAAAATCACACATTTATTAAATACAAACATATTAAATAATTAATATAGAAATGAACTCTTTAATTTTAACAAGTTAGTTTTTGAAGTTAACACTGTTAATATTATATAAACTTTTAATATCTCTAATAGTTTATTAAATTTCTTAATTTTATATATAAGTGCTCAAAGTAAATATTTAAAAATTTGAATATCAGTATATCACTCATAGTACATAATAAATATATACTGGTAGATTCGCTAATATATGAGAAAATACTTGAAACTTTAGCTATGGAATATAACTATAGTCAATTAGAGGATAAAAAGCTTTTTTTTTTTTTTTTTTTTTAATTTGACAGTAATAAAAGGAAGTTGATTTATATATATAATCTGGCAAATATTGAGGCATAGTATTGAGCACCTGGACAACAGTTGGGATCACTGTTCCAATTTCACGTAAGACGAGGGTTGGGACTCATGTGGCCTAATTGTTGTTTCGGCCAGATCTTGATTGGTAGAGCGCGAACCGCGGAACCTTGGCTTGGTCGGTAGAGCACAAGCCCTGAAACCTCAAGGTTTCGGTTCGACGTCCACAAAGGATGGATATTTGTTAAAAAAATAGTAGATGCGATTTGAATTTTGCGATTGAAAATAGAGCTATATAAAAAAATAAAAATAAAAATTAAACCGATTAACCAACCAATCTATCTAAACTAATCAAAAATCATGGCTTATAAATATACAATATTGGTCATAGTTCATGAAATAAGTAAATTGAATTTTTGATTTGATGTGCGGTTTAATAAAATTTTAAATTATTATAACCTGAAATATTATTAAATATATGTAAAAAAATATTATAAACTATTAATTAATTATAATAATATAAAAAGGGATTGTTAATTGAATGATCCATTAAAATATTTAATGATATTTTAGAAGGTAATTTCATAGTAATTTTATTTAATCATATTTTATATTCATTAAATTTTCTTTTTATTTTTTTATTTTTATTTTAATGGTTATAATTTTAATTTAAATATGATTAATATTAATATCTTTTCATTTTTTAATTTATTTTATTATATATATATATATTAAAAACATTTTCTTAAGATATATGTAAATATTTTTTTTTGTTTTTCACAATTTAAATGTTAAAATTGATATAAAATTTAATCGATTTAAAATAATCTGATATAAATTTTAATAAATAAAATAAATTCGAAATTATTAATTTTATTTGATTTGAATGTAAAAATTTATCAAATAAAAAATATTGATTTAATGTAAATTATTACTCGCAACCATCCAAACCAACTCATATTCAGTCTAAATGTAAATATCATTAGATATTATTTATTATATATTAGTGTGTAAATAGGAAATTTTATTTAGTGAAAAAAATAATCCTATATAGTGACAAAAAAAAAATATGTGGCCGAATTTGTTTTGTCCTATGTTTTAACAGAACAACTATGTCCCTGCACTTAACGGCAGATGACAGAGACGTGCAAATTAAATACTATATAAAAATAAAATAAATCATAATTATTTTATCTTTGAACTGGAGGATAGACGCGTGGTGGATGCTACAGTTGCTTTCGTATTAGTGGATTAATTGTCATTTGTTTTTATTTATATAAAATGTATTCATGCTGATTCTCATGTATAAGTTTATCATAATATAAATAGAAAGAGTTTCTTTCTGACCTATTTAATAATTTTTTTATATTATAATTTAAATTAAAAAAATATTTATTTATATTAGGTGTATATATTAATTTAATTAGATAAAAATATATAAAGTAAAAAAGAATATTGATATTTTTTTAAGAAAAAAAAATAGTTAAAAAAAATTTATTAATTAAAATATCTAATTGCTTATTGATTAAATATATGAAATAAATTTTTACAATTAGTATAGATACAAAAATTTTGATAATTAATATGTATATATTTGTTTCGTGAGAGCTTGGTTGGATGAGAATTTTTGTTTGCATGAAATTGTTAGCGTGATTAAATGAGCAGTTAATCACGGCCATAATTAGAAAATTTTATTAGGAGAGATTAAAATTAAATTAGTAAAATAATTTAATATCATAAATTATATATAAATTTTTTAAAGAAATTAATTAAAAATTTATATATAATTTTAATATTATTAAAGAAAACAAAATTAAATTATCAAAAAAAATTAGTATTATAAATTATATATATTTTTTGAAGGGTCAATTAAAAAATTTATATATATATTTATATAAATTTTGAAAAATTAATTAAAAAATTTATACGCGCGCGCGCGCGCACACACACACATATATATATATATATATATATATATAAAAAATTTAGGGGTTAAAACTACCTCTAATCTCCTAATTACGCCAACTACAAATGATGCATTAAATATTTTTATTATCACTAAATTTGAGCTTCATATTAATAATATATTTAAACTTTAATTTGTAGAAAGAAAATCTCCAAATTTTAGTTTTTGTCACAAATATTTCTATTAAAATATATAATTAGATTTTCCTCCCTAAAAAATTTAATTATAAATCGATCCTCTCTTATATTCCTAAAATTAAACTATTTAATTATATTTTGATCCTTGCAATTTAAAATTTTTTTCATTTTGATTCAAAATATTTTTATTAAAATTTTTTGAAATGGACTTGATTACTCAATTAATTCTAAAATATTTTAATTTATAAATTTTAAAAAAAGAACTAAACAAAAAAGAATTAGGGTATTATTTACACGAATAGATAGAGATTATTCTCTTTTAGAATGATTAAATAATATAATTGGTTTAGCTGAAAGTTAGATATTATATTTAAGATATCAAATTTTGATTTAAAAAGTCTAACTATTTGAAAATAATAAAATTTAATTTACTTAATAAAAAAGAATGATAAAAACTAGACTAATTGAATCAATAAAAATAATTTAAATCAATTCTTAAGATCGATTTTTAATTAGTATCGAAGTCTAAACGATTGAAAAACAGGATAACAATTTTAACTCAAGCCAAGATAGTGTAATAATAAAAAACATAATACCTTATATAAGTAATATTTGTGGTTATATTTCACACAATATATCAGAAGAAGGTAAACACGTCATAATTGCACAATAAAATTATAATACTAATTTACGACATATTATTTTTTATAAATTACAAAACTTAGAAAAAAATTGATGAATAAAATAAGATAACAGATTTAATAAAAGAATATAATTTCATTAGAATATAATCTTAAATATAATATTAAACTTTCTGTTAAAATAATTATATTATTTAATCATTCTAAAAGATAAAGATTTATATCTATTAGTATAAATATTGTCTTAATCTTTTTTTATTCAATTATCCTTTCAGAATTCATAAATCAAAATATTTTAGAATTGTTTGAGTAACCAACTTAATTTTAAAAAATTTTAATGAAAAGCTTTTGGAAAAAAATGAAAAAAATTATAAACTGTAAGGATCAAATTATAATTAAATAATTTATTTTTAGAAATATAAGGAAAGATATGTTTATAATTATATTTTCTGGAAGGAAAATTTAATATATTCTAATAGGATATTTGTGATACAAAATTAAAGTATAAGAAATTTTTTTCTACAAATTAAAGTTAAGGAACAATATTGAAATGAAAGCTAAATTTAAGATCAACAAAAATATTTAACTCTGCATATATATATATATATATATATAGTTTTGAGATTGATTTATATATATATATATATATATATATATATATAGTTTTGAGATTGATTTTGATTTGTTTACTGATTATTTGAATTCAGGTATAGAATATCTGTAGAGAATAATTATTGACACCATAAATTATAATTTATAAGAATTAATTTTAATCTTAACTTTGTAAATATTTTTAGTCGATAAATTTAATAGTTTAGTTGGGGGCGTGATCATTTATTAGTTTAAATTAATTAACTGGCTTAAATTTTTGAGTTTAGCCATTAATTAATTTAAAACTCATATATGACATAAACTACTAACAATTTCCTTCAAGATAAGTACAGGTTGAAGAATATATTCCAGTAGACATGAGAAAGTACAAGTTGAAAACATATTGCCATGGGTGTTAGAGCTTATCAGAAGGATTTCTATAAATATACGAGAACGAAAATTTATCCAACTCCAACTACTGTTTTTACAAATTAATCAAATAAATCAATCAAACACAAATTTCAATAGATTAAATCCAATTTTTCTCAAGTTACAATTGCTAATTCATGACAATGATAATAAATAAATTCAAGACGTTCAATTTTATCTAATTCTTAATAGTTTTTATTTCTTTCATACTTTTGCAATTATATTTTCATTCAACTAGTTCTGATTTGTTAATTTTCGCAATTTATACGAGTGTATAATTTCTTCAATTGTCTTTTCTATTTACTGGTTATTTTTTTTTCAAGATTTTTGCAATAATAATTTTAGTTATTTTAATGAATTTGTTTTATATAAGTGAAGCTAGTTACTTTTACTGCTTATTTTTTTCAAGATTTGTGCAATATTAATTTTAGTTAATTTAATGATTTGTTTTATATAAATGAAGCTAATAACCTCAAAGTAATTTGATCTCTTATTATTTACTATAATCATAGGATTTAGAAGTTAGATACACTAGTTTTTATTGTCTAATTTTTTTAAGAATCTATTTCTCTGAGATGCTAACACTGTATTTCATTTTACTATTTGCAAGAGCCAAATTTGTTGGCACCAAACTATAGCCAAGAATAACATAAATCAATCAAAATAATTATTAACTAGTGAATAAGTTCAAATCAATCATAATTTATTGGGTTAGGTGGTCACAGTGATGTTGGTTTTGGTTTATATGTATATAAGAGCACATATGTACACTTCCATTGAATTAAACAATCAATATAATTTTGCTACTTTCATTCAAATTTTATAGAATACTAAAGTCTTTCTACATTTCATTACTATATACTTATTTTCTGTTATTATAGTAATATATAGTATTATTATTTGACAATTTTAAATGAAAATTATCTCATGTATTCCGTTACATCCATGGCGGCGCACGCAGAAATTTCAATAACTTCCCTTTCATTTTCAGTTATACTGTCATAACACCTGTTTAACTGTTATTTAATTTGTAAGAATAAATTAATAATCCCACCACCCTTCAATCTTTCTCGCTATTTCTCTATATAAGCCAACCTCCCATTTCATGGTTCAACCCAGAAAAGGAAACCCCACGCAAACGCACAAACAAAATTTATATACTCTTTAAAAACTCCTCCTCTCTTTTTCCATTCCCACCATGGAAACACACATAGACAACTTCTGGGTTTTGGCTCTTGTTTCCAAATGCAAGTCTCACTCTTCTTATAACACCATTTTTCTTCTTGTTTTTCTGTGCATATCTTGGTCTGCCATAGCTTTGTGTTATTGGGCTTACCCTGGAGGTCCTGCTTGGGGTAAGCACTACTTCAAGAGAGGTAGTAATAAAGCCAAGATAATTCCAGGTCCTAAAGGGTTTCCCATCCTAGGTAGCATCAACCTCATGACTAATTTAGCACACCACAAGCTTGCAACTGCAGCTAATCTGTTTAAAGCGAAAAGACTCATGGCTTTTAGCCTTGGAGAGACTAAAGTTATGGTCACATCCAATCCTGATATAGCTAAAGAAATCTTAAACAGCTCTGTCTTTGCAGATCGTCCAGTGAAAGAATCTGCTTATGGACTTTTGTTTAATAGAGCTATTGGGTTTGCTCCTTATGGAGTATATTGGAGGACTCTAAGGAGAATTGCAGCCACACATCTTTTTTGTCCCAAACAAATCGCCTCTACAGAGACACAGAGGTCAGATATCGGTTCCCAAATGGTATCACTAATTGCATGTCAAGGAGGAGATTTCCAAGTCCGTGATATTATAAAAAAAGCATCACTTAACAACATGATGTGCTCTGTTTTTGGGCTTAGATACGAGCTTGGTTCATCAAATAGTGAAACAGAACAACTTAGAAATCTTGTTGAAGAGGGATATGAGCTATTAGGGAAGCTCAACTGGTCCGATCATCTTCCTTGGCTTGCATTTATAGACCTTCAAAAAATCCGTTTCAGGTGCTCTCAGTTGGTTCCTAAGGTCAACCATTTTGTCAACCGGATTATTCAACAACACAAAGCTCAGTTTAACACTCAAAAAAGACAAGATTTTGTTGATGTTTTGCTCTCCCTTCAAGAACCAGACAAATTACCAGACCAAGATATGGTCGCTGTTCTTTGGG
The DNA here is from genome assembly GCA_948193065.1 of Aleurites moluccanus. Lineage (NCBI taxonomy): Eukaryota > Viridiplantae > Streptophyta > Magnoliopsida > Malpighiales > Euphorbiaceae > Aleurites > Aleurites moluccanus. Next base: position 22,935 of record CANXYC012039588.1, on the reverse strand, counting down.
TACGTATAATTAGCCACAAACTTAATTACGTGTACTATTTCTTTTAGAATATATCACAAGTTAATGGTCGCTATTTCTTTTGATGTTAGGGGCTTTAGTTAGCAATATTCGTAACGTACCGCTAATTAATTATATTAATGTTTGTTAATACAGGAGATGATTTTTAGAGGAACCGATACCGTAGCGGTTTTGATAGAGTGGATTCTAGCGAGAATGGTACTCCACCCTGATATCCAATCAAAAGTCCATTATGAGCTCGATCGAGTCGTAGGAAGATCACGGCCATTGATGGAATCAGACATCCAATCAATGATTTACTTGCAGGCAGTTGTGAAAGAGGTACTTAGGTTACATCCACCGGGCCCACTTTTGTCCTGGGCCCGCTTGGCTATAACGGACACTACAGTGGACAGTTTTGACGTTCCTCAGGGGACCACAGCTATGGTTAACATGTGGGCTATAACAAGGGACCCAGAAATTTGGGTGGACCCGCTCAGGTTCAGCCCAGAAAGATTTGCGCGCGAGGATAGTGACGGGGCATCCATTGACATGGAGTTTTCAATGTTGGGGTCAGATCTTAGGTTGGCTCCATTCGGGTCGGGTAGAAGGACTTGTCCTGGAAAGGCATTGGGTCTGGCCACAGTTAGCTTTTGGGTGGGAATCCTGTTGCATGAATTTAAGTGGGTGCAATCGGATCATGACCCGGTGAATCTTTCAGAAGTACTGAAGCTCTCCTGTGAAATGGCAATACCTCTTAGCGTCAAAGTATATCCTAGGAGAGGGGAGTAAAGCTAATTACGTAGTAATAAATTAATTAAGCTGTGTCCTATACACTTGAAGCAAACACACCTTGTAAATATTAGTTGGGTATCTCCTTGTATGTCTCATATTTTATATATTTCTTATCTTATTTTACACGCCAAGTCATTTATAAAAAAAATATTAATTATCAAAATATTTAAAAAATATATATATTTTGATAAGAATAAATGATATGGCGTGAAATATGAGATATAATATATAAAGAGAGAATAGAAAATCCTATCGTGTGAATATACTCTTTTTACTATCCATGGCCAAATTATATATTAATTAGTAAGTTGTTTTGGGTTTTTGCCACTTTATGTTCCATGCTATAATTATGATCATTATCTAGCTAATTAACTTCTTTTAGCCTTCAAAAATAAATTTTCATTTTGTGATAATTATTTTTAAAATTATGAAATTATAAAGTAAATGTTAATAGAATAAAAAATTTCAAATTTGAAAGCTTGTTGAATGTAATTTTCCCAAATCTAACTTTAATTAATAATTAAATCCAACTACGTACCTATGGGAATACATAACAATCAAATCTCCAAAATCAACTAAAAATTAGTTGCGATTTAGATACCATCTAGGAGATTTTAAAACACGTGATTGTCAGAGTAATAACTGTTACTACCAAGCATCTTTAAATCTTTCATATGTTAGTAATACCCTTTTATAAGGTTATGCAAATTCTAAAATTCATATTCAGGAAAATCAAGTCAAAACATTATTTTTTTTTTTTAATGGCAAAGGATCCAATATATATATGTAGTTCTTTTATTAATATATTTATTTTTCATTTTAATTTCAATAATATGAATTTATTTATTAATTAAAAAATATTGAAAATTTATTTATTTATCAATTATAAGAACTGAAATTTATCATTATAGGATAAAAAAATAATTTTTTTATCACTTAGCATGAATTAGGAAATTTAAAAAAAAAGAAAAAAAAATTAACTAAATAAAATAATAGAGTAGTATTAACATATCAATATTTTGAAAATATATTTGTTATGGTCTTTTCAATTATTGTTTTGACAATAACATCACCATTATATAAACAAGGAAGTGCATCATATAAAAAGATAAGTTAAAATTTGGGAATTAATTATCAGCTAATTAGTATAATCTGGATTGCATATGCTAAAACTCAGAACCCAACAGAGGAAGATCAAACCGTGAACTTCTTGAGCTCTACAGTGTTCAACTATTCACAGAACTCGTTTTCTTTATGCTGACATCAAGGCTATAGACTCGGCTAATTATGTGTATTAAAAAAATAGTTAATTAATCTTTAATCCATAATTAATTAAAAAATTAAAAAATAGTTATAAAATACTGATATTTGGGAATATTCTATATGCGATGGCATGAACACAGTTAACTGGTTAGTGGGCTTAAGAAAAACATTACTGAAAAGAAAACATTGACTAAGTTCAATTAGAGGAAGGCAAAGTGCTTAAATTGGGCACTAATTATTAATTAATTTCATTATTGCTTAAATTATAAAAACTGGATATATAATCAAAACGGGTTAGGTGGATGCACTACTAATTAATTTGCACGAAAAAAAATTTGTTTATAGCAATGGACCATCCTTGCTAGCTACTATACAACTTGATTTTTTGTTGGACCCAATGCTTTTGTTTGCGCATGCAAATGGGAATGGACCCAAAAAAAAAAAGGGAGGAAGGGGGCAAATGGTATAGGTTCAGAATTACATTAAAAAGAAGTTGGTGATCGATATTTTGGATTAAGATAGTTCAATGTATGGGCTACAATCAATATTGTGTTATATGTTGCATCAAACCAATGTTTTCATCCACTGTATTATTAAAGTGTTTGACAGTCTTATTACATCAAGATGATGTCAAGTTTCAATAATCTATTTATTGATTAAACCTTAAATAAAAAGAAATAAAATAATTAAGAGACATTTTTTTATTTTTTAAGATTATTTTTTTAATTAAATTCCACAAAAAAAAATTAATTAATTTTGAAGTAAATAATTTATTTTTAATCAGATTAAAAACTTTATTATAATAATATCACCTTAACTTAAAATTAAATAATTCAGCAATCAATTAAAATTCATTTATACCAATAAAGCTAAACAAGGTTGAAGTGGTTTTTGGCCACGCTTGTGGCCAGTTTACGTTACAGATACTTAACGTTTTTAAAAGATATGATCTCAAATCTCTTCGTTCAACTTTTATAATAAGATAATCACATCACAAAAAGAAGCAGCCAAGAGCACAAGAAATACACGTGGAGGAAATGACATGGTGAAAGCTCCCTTGCAAGGGGAACTTTGTCCATATCGCTCTAACACAGATTGTGTGATCTTCCTCTATTTAACAATTTTGTGATATATCTTTCAAAGCCTATTAGCTATAGCTATGCCTACCAACAATAAATTTGTTTTTAGCACCAAGATGGTACGTATTATAAGTAATTTATCATACCCAATGTTTTTCAACCTAAATCGATTAAAGAATAAATGAAAATAAAAAATAAAAATATTAAAAATTTAATCAAAATTAAATCGAGTAAATTAAAAAATAATATATATATATATATATATATATATATATATATATATAATTTGATATTTATTATATAAATGATAAAAATAAATATAATAAAAAATAAAAAATAAAATAAAATTTTGATCTATTAAAATTGAAAAAATCAATTCGATTCGATTAGTTAACCGGCTGATTTATCAATTTTTTAATAAATTTTTGAAGAATGAACTTTTGAGAGTTGACTGGACAGGTTTTTGATTCGATTTTTAATATTTTCGATTCGTCATACTGGTCTGATCTAATTTTAACAACTATGATTATACCCGAATTAATTCGGCTGGTTGAATCGAATTAATTGAGAATTAAACTAAAAATTGATGTGATTTAATTATTTGGACAAATGTATAACCTCGTTCAAGTTAAAAAAAGTAATAAAAATCATTTCTTTCACAAAATGGGTGTTGAACCTATGACCTCAAAAGAAGAAAGACACATTTAAACTAAACAATCATCCTAAAACAGTATTATATTATATATTAATAAATAAAAAATTAATAATAATAATTATCTGATTTAATTATTATCTATTTGATTCTGGTTCAACCTTTTCATGGGTTGACAGCAGCCTGATGGAGTTTGAAAACTATGCTTTTAGCTTAGACTACTAGCCAATACCTTGTTAGCGAGTGTGTCTGCTTTTCAGTTGTGGATTTATATGAAGATATGTGATGTTTTATTGACACATGCCCGTGTCTCTAGCTACCGGGGCCATAAACTAAATCTTGGTAGATACTTTGTGCTGTTGGAGATAATGGTAATGGTGTAGATCGATCAATGTGCTTTTCAGCAGAGAGAGATGGTACGAAGTGAAGATATATACATTAATTTTGATCGTACCTGCATATAGATTTGTGGATGTATTATATGTGCATGAATGTAAGAGTTGTCCTGAATGTAGGGACGAAAGATGAACCAAATAAAAAACACTTAAAATTTAAAATGCGGACTTGTAATAAAATTTAGTGCAAGATTCGTGATATTTTCGAAATTTTGTAAAACTGTTTCTCTCAAATTGTTTTGTTTTAATTATTACTATGATTATTATTAACTGGGTTTGGTTTTGAATGTGGTTATGGGCCTACAAAATTTATCATCATACATAGGAAGAATTAACAAAGCTCTCTTTTGGAAGTATTTCAGATTTTGAAGCCCAAGAAGATGCCGATCTCAATTTCTAGGCCTATAATATATGGGTTTGTTTCAAAGGCCCAAACCCATTATTGTGAATCATTTATTAATTAACCATACAAACCCAGATTCCAATCTCATTCTATATTGTATTGTATCCGAATTTTGGGTGATTTTCCTGTTAATTTATGGGCAATTTACAAAAATACAGAAGGAAGAACAAAAATTTTAATTTTTACGACAGCAAATTTTTCTTTTCAAAAGTATGATTTTCTAAAATAGTAAATACATTTTTACAGTGTCTCACTTCAATACTTACTTTTGATCAAGCATCATACTTTATTTAATGCAACACAATCATTAAAGTTTTGCAACAATGTGTTCCATCTAAAGATCTTATCCTAACATTGCAAAGATTAAGCAAATTGGTTTGATCATGACAGCACATTATTTTTAATCAAGGTTTGTCTTTCAAGAGCAATCTTCTTCTCTTTTGCATCACAATTGAGATGAGGAGAACATAAATTAACAACCTGCTGAACCAAACTAATACAAAAATAAATTAATAAAAAATATATTGAAATCAACCAAACAAATAACAAAATCAATCAAATATATACTAAAAAAATAAATAAATATATTAAAAATTAATACCAAAATCAACTGTAAAAAATATAATAAAAATATATTAAAATCAACTAAATATATATCAAAAAATTAAAAAAATATATACTAAAAATTAACGTTAAAATCAATTATAATAAAAATTTACTAAAATCAACCGGACAAACACAAAAATTAATCAAGCATATACCATAAAAATAAAAAAATATACCAAAAATTAATACCAAAATCAACTATAAAAAATATACTAAAATCAATCAAACAAAAACTAAAATAAACTAAACATATAACAGAAAAATAAAGAAATATATTAAAAATTAACACTAAAATCAACTATAAAAAAAAATACTAAAATCAATAAAAAAAAAATTAAAATCAACTGAATATATATCATCAATAAATTAGACCCAAAAGTCTATATTAGAGAGAAATTAAAAAAAAAAAATAGATTACCTTACCTACAAAGCAATGATGACTCAATTTTTCTCCTCTATCATTAAACTTAGCTCTCATATTTGCTGAATCTTCTTGATTGAACAAAACTCAATCGTATCAATACCACGAAGAAACATCCCACCAACAAAGAAAGTCGAACGGGTTACGACCATCAAAAGGAGGGAGTTAAAGAAAAATGATCTGGCTACAGTGGACATGCAAAAGATTTTTTTCGTCGATGAATATGGCTTCTTTTTATTTTTGATTTTGATTTCCAAATTTCTTTTTTTTTTTTTTTTTTTTTGTAGAGGTAGATATCATTGTTGTAGAGCAATCAGGTGAGAGTTTCAAAATCCTCTCCTTGATATGTTCGTTTTAAAAAATATCAAGGGATTTTGAAGTCGAGGGAGAAAAAAGGGTATAAAAGAAATAAAAATAAAGATATAAAAATAAAATATAAAAAGTCAAAAATGAAAAAAAATAAAATAAAAGTAACCGTAAGAATGAAATAAAAACAAGAAAAACCGCATGTTATGTAACTTCCTCTTAATTTATTGCTCATATAAAAACTCAGAGAAAAGTTTCATTTTGTACAGCAAACAGTAGTAGTCATTTATTATTTGAGGCGGAGACCATAAAGAGCTTATTTTATTATTGTTTACTAACAAGCCAGAAAGGTTTTTTTTTTTTTTTTTTTTAAGTCTTGTAGGCAAAGCCTGAGTCCTGCATTCTAGAAAGTGCCTTCTCGAATTGGCTCCATTTCTGCTCCAAAGTGCCTACGTACCCAACAGACATTCTCACTAATCCAGGTGAAATCCCAGCAAGTTTCTTTTCCTCATGATTCAGTTCACTGCTAGTGCTACTACCAGAAACTGACATTAAAGTCTCATAGTAGCCTAAACTCACTGCCATGAACCCAAACTGGGTATAGTTCTGTAAGAGGTTCATCAACCTATTAGCCTTTTCTTCAGTTTCCATATCAACACAAAGAAGTGCACCAAACCCATAATCCTTATTAGCCATAGATTTTAAGAGCTCGTGCTGTGGATGGTCTTCAAGGCCTGGGTAAATGACTTTGAGGCCTAGTTTCTTCATTCTGGTTGCATACTCCATAGCCCGGTGGCAATGCTCTTTCATTCTCAATCCCAAATGAGGAATTCTCCCTGATAATTCAAATGCCACTTTCGCATTCATTGTTGGCCCAAGAAGCATTAATGTCCCTTGGTGAAGGTCCATCATTGAGTTCACTAGGCTCGCTGGCCCGCACACAGCACCTAAAAATCACACATTTTTCTCAAATTAATTCTTGACCGCATGCAAATTATTTTAACATTAATTTTTTTTTTTACTTTCACATATTCATAAAAAAAATAAAAAGCTTAGCCAATTTTGCCACGAATAAACGAAATAAAGTGGACACGTCAGCCGTTAGGTTTGGAGAAAGGAAACATCAAATTCAGAATCACGTGTGAGATCCTACCAAATTCAGAATCACATGTGACATCTTCTTATCATTTTGTATCATCAACTATAAAAAAAATAGCCCACAGACGAAAGGAACTCTAAAAATAATGAAAACAAAGCACATAAGTAGGTGAAATGTTCTCCAAAACATGATAAAGTAAAAAAATAAAAAGGCTCATTCACTCAGTCACTCGTATGACGTCCCATGCTCATCATCAAGAAAAATTATCAATAGGATTCGACCAATTATACAGGGTGTCTCATTTTATTTATTTAAAAATTTTATAAAATTATAAAATTTTTAAATAAATAAAATGAGACACACAAAAAACTACTCGTATAAAAATATATAACAGTCTCCCAATCCAATTATATTATGTTCATTAATTAAGAAATCTTATCTCTAAATTAATTACAATTTCCATATACTACGGAATTAAATATGAAAATTAAAACCTACCTGCAATGATATCTGCTCCGCCACTAATAAACTTGGAGATACTGTGAACAACCACGTCAGCCCCTAAACGTGCCGGAGAAAGAACTACCGGAGCAAAAGTATTGTCCACAACCACCATCACCCTTTTATCATGGGCAATTCTGCTTAATTCAGGTATGTTGGCCACTGTAAGAGTAGGATTGGACATGGATTCAAAGTATAAAACATTAGTCTTCCCTTCAATAATAGCATTTTTCACCATCTCTAAATCTCCAACATCAACAAACGTCGTCGTTACATTGCATGCCCTTGGTAAGAAATGGTTTAACAAAGCATGAGTACCGCCATACAGAGATCTTGAAGCCACCATGTGTCCTCCGCTGCTACAAAGCTGTAATAACACTGAAGATATCGCCGACATACCTGTCCGAATTATATACATTAAAAATTAAGCCTAATCGGCGTTATAAAATATACTATACGAATAAATTTATGTTTTAAAGAAAAAAAATAAATAAATTGGGGTTTACCGCTGGCTGTGCAATAGGCGGCCTCGGTGCCTTCCAGGGCGGCCATCTGGCGACCAAGATTCAAAACCGTAGGGTTGAAGTGACGGCTGTATATGAAAAAGTCACGATCAGGGCCTAATTCGCCGGAGAACATGCGGCGCATGGTATCAGGCTCCATGACGGTGAAGGTGGCTGAGGCCTCGATGGACATGTTAACTCCACCATGTTCACCGAATTCGTGGCGTGAGGCGGCTAATGCAGCGACGGGATCATCCCCATAAGGCACAGGTGGAGGCAACATTGATTTCTTGGCAACGATAAGATCGTCGGCGTCGAAGTCGTCCTGACCAGTTCTCTTCTTGCCAGAAGATAAAACAAAGCCATGAGTTCTGGTTTCAGCCATAACAAAAGAAATTATATTTGAGATTAAATAAGTTGGGAGAAGGTGATATGGGTAAAATATAGGAAGAGCAAATAAGGGATTGGATATATATAAGCAAAGATTTAATTGGAAAATTTTATATTTATATTTATTTTTAAATTGTAATTGTAATGTTTGGGGCCAAGAAAAGAAAAAGTAGAGGAAAATATATGGGGTACAGTGAATGTGGACAATTTTCAGTTCAAAAATAACATTCTAAATTCATAATTATTTTTCACCCTCAAACTGGAATTGGAATTCTTCCATGGAAATATTTAGCCACTCCTAAGAATAAACATTCTTCAAAATATTCACCAAAAAAAAAAAAAAAACTTTACTATCTTAATCATATACCTGTAGTTATTAATATGTAACAGGCCATAGAAAAAAAAAATACAAGTACTATTAAATGTGTTTATTGTTTTATATTAAATTGTTTATTCTTATAAATATATATAAATCCAAATAAAATTGTGTGATTAAGAGAAAAGAAACTACCATTCTAATTTTTTTTTTTTTTTTTTTGAGCTCTTTATGCTTATAATGTTATATGTGTTTCACTATAAATAAAATTTTGAAAATACTGTTTTAAAAAAAAATTACCAATTTTTTTTTTTATTTTTAAATTTTAAAATAATATTTTATTTTCACATCCAAACATTTAAAAAATTATTTAATATTTTTTAAATTTTAAATATTTATTTTAAGTATATTTAAATATCATTTTTTTATCTATTCATAACATATAGAACCAAATTAAATATATATAATTGGATCAAAATCGATACGGATATTTTAATTTATTACCCATGCTAAATTGAGCAACAAATTAAAAAATATTGAAATTGTAACACGTGTTTCTATATATATGAAGTTAGTCTTTCAAAAATTAAATTTTTATGAGTCTTCTCATCAAATTTTTTATTTTATTTTATTATCTTTTTATATACACTAATTAAAATTTATATAAATTAATATATTTTATTTTTATTAATTAATATTAAAACTTATCATAAAATAATGTTTTTTTTAATTAAATATAAATTTGGGCAGCCGCCCAGCTTAAGTCTATTTAAAGATAATACTAATTATTAGTTAGTCAATCACCTTGCTAGTCTTTCTCGCAGATTTTGACAATTAATTTGTAATGCATAGAATATCTCATCGTGATTAATAATCCAATATATACATAAATATATATGATAAATAATATTTAATTTTTTTCTTCTTCTAATTTCTATAAGCAATCAATTACAATGCCATCTGGCCAAAAATAAAAATAAAATCAAAGATGGATTCAATTAATAAGTAAATTTATTCTTTATTTTTACGAGAATATAAATAAAATAAGAAATAAATCCTTAATTTTATTCAAAAATAAAACTTAATTTATGATAAAAGCACAAACTAACATAAAAAAAGCTCGTGCATGATCATTATACATATAAAAAAATTAATTACATATAATGATTAATTTTTAATTAGCAAGTAAATTTATTATCTATGTTATTAATCAAATTTTTAAACATACTATCAAATGTTAATTAACAATAAAGGTATTTTCTCTACCACAAAAATCACTTGATCACCATATATATTAGTAGTGCATAAATCCCTTAATCACAAGATAATAAGTAGATTTAGTAGGTAAAATGCAAAAAATATTTCAAGATATCATTTGATTGTGTGCAATTAATATAAATTAAAAAAAAAAATCAAATTCAATGTGATTCACGATCCTATATATAGAATTTCATTAATGTTTCGCATGTTTATTTCATTACATTAAAATCTGACTATATATATATAAGAAAATATTTAAAATACCATGATCCACTATCAAGCATGCTTCCTCAGCACAAGCGTTTAAGTAATTATGCTGATCTTGCAAAGCTTACATATGATAGAGATTAACTTACATGTGATAGAGATTACTAGTCAAGCATTATAATTAATATTAATCTCATTGATTGCCACTTAATTTTGCAATATTTTACTTGTTTGTATTCATTTTTTTTCATTTGTCAGAAGACCATATTAATTTTATATTTGGTTAGCGTAACAAATTATAACATATATATATATTTTTGTTTTGTTTTGGGGGTTCAATTATCGTATCATATTATTTGTTTGGAGAATTGTATGGATAGGCTTTGAAAAGTAATTTATTTATTCATAATACAAAAGAAACATAGCAATTGGACAACAAATTATTATTTTAAGATATATTCATTGGATAGGCTTTTGAAAAGTAAATTTTATTAAAAGAAGAAAAACAATTGGCATCATCAAGTGTGAACACAATTTTTATGTATCTCTTCCATCATTAAAAAGTCATTGAGCAACATTAAAAAGCATTATAAATTTGGCTTGCACTTTCACTAAATTAAAACACAATTTAAGATTTTAATTTTCCTAAAAAATAATTAAGATCTTAATTATGTATTCATTTTCGTGTTCTTTTATATTTCTAACATCGATATAACTTATATTATATGCATAAAGAGGAAAGTTAGTTTGAGTGTTATGTAATTTTATTTTATTTAAAATACATATTAAATCAGGGGAATGATATTGACTTAAAAAATCATTATTTTTATTTACTCAAACAATAAATAAATTTAGTTATTACATATGATATATATGAAAACAATGTATTTTATACTCATAATTAGGTGGTTATGGTCTAAAATTATATGTTAATAGTCATAATAACAATACCATAACATTAGTAAATTACTATTTACTTAATTATAATGTGTATATATATATATATGAAAATCAATTATTTGTAGCCTCCCTGATGGTGCTCCATTATAGATTAAACATGACAAATGACAAAGATCTGCACATGTAGAATTGTGGTTTTAAATATTTAAATTAGTAGAAATATATAATTTTTTTTTTCAAACAATTAAATTATGCAAAGGCCATAAGTGGAAGCACAACAAAGTGGTAAATTCCATAGCTACAACAGATCATGAATATCTCTAAATTGCAAAAGTAATTACTCATTAGTAATAGTGATGATTATGACCTCCAAATGAAAGGGAACTCCAATGTCATTTGTGTAGCACGTGATCACAAGTACATTTAACGCAAGAACCCCATCTTAAAATGAGGTTGAGGGGAGCTGCCGTGTATTTTTACACAATAGTCTTTTATGTGGTCTATTTTAGTTATTTAAAATTTTTAAAAAAAAATTTAAAAAATTATATTTTAATAGTGTTTGATGTAGTGAATCTATTGATGTATTTTTTATACTAAACAAAAATTATTTGGACTAATAAAAATGCATTAAAAATTTTATGTATTATATTTAACGATTTAGATTTAATACATTTCCAATATATTTTTAGCAGTTGAAATGATTTTTATTTATAATGAAAAATATATCTAGATTCATTATATCAAATATTATCAAAATATAATTTTTTAAAAATTTTTAAATAATTAAAATAGGTCACGTGAGGGGCTACTGTGTAAAAATACAGAACAGCCCCCTCAACCCCTTAAAATGGGACACATTTCATCTTTGTACAATATTTATGTATTATTTGATATGGACAATTCCTTGGGGACCCTTTTGGAATACTCATTTAAATATTTCAATTATTAAAATATGAATAATTTTGTTTTATAAAAAAGATAATATAAAAATATTATTCTCCATTGAATGTTAGATATTAGTAATCTCTCCACTATTATTAAGAGAGGTAATATCGATACTCTTATAATTATATTTTAATTTGATTGTGATGTATTTTTAATCTCTTTATGTATTTTTTTGAAAAATTTTTTATAATAATTTTTTATTGATCTTACAAATTATTTTTAATTTTTAAAAAAATTAAATTTAAAAAAATTAAAGTGTATTTATAAATAATTTATCCCTTTTCTTTGTAGGATTTAATAAGATTAGGATGGAGAATCAATTTGAATCTTTTATTTAGGAATACGTTTAGATTATATATTAGTGTCTAAATAGGAGAATAGTATTATAGTGAAGGGCTAATTATAAAGGTAAAGATAATTGGACGAGAGTGACTGGCACGGAGAAATGCCACGTTATGACTTGATAAGTAGGACCCATTATCCCCAAAAAGATTGAAAATAGATACTAATAATGCTTTTCATTTTCCTGGCCATCACTGTCTCAAATTTCTTTTTCATTATTATATTTGTATTAATAAAGAAATTTGCTTTAACACACTCGAATTAATGTATACTTTAGTTATAACTTGAGAAAGAGAATCAGTATATTTCATATGATCAGAGCGGATACACTCTTTAGCTTCAGATAAATGGCCCCCAATATTTTAAAATTAATATATGTATATATATATATTTAAAAATATATTATATTGACCTTTTAAAATTTTAAAATATTATATTGACCCTTTTAAATTTTTGATAATTAATTTTTATATTTACATATTTTTAATATATTTTTAAAAATATATCACATTTACCATAAAAAATTTTATAATTTTTATAATTATGCTATATATTTTTTAAAATATATACATTTAACTACTTTAAATTTTTAAAATTTTATCTATTACGTATATATTTCATAATTTTTATTGAAATATATATAAATCGTTTTAAATTTTAAGATTTTATTTAATATCAATATATTTATATATAAATAAATATTTTACAATATAATAATATTACTAAAAATTTTAAAAAATTTTATATTAATATCACAAAATTAATTTTTTTTTCATGAATATTTTTTACCCAAATTTTTAGTGTTTAGTTTCATCCTATGATAATAGACAATTTTAAATTTCAGCTTAATAAATAAATAAATAATCATAAATCACTTTAAAAATTTATGAGTTTCAAATTGAATTCAAACTCTAGTTCAACAAATATTAGGTTAGTCTAGTTCTGGCCGTTGATGCACTAATGGCTATTTTGTCGCAATCTGCACCCATGGATTCTGGAACTCTCCACAACATTCTTGCTAATAAGCTATAATTAAGCATTGGACCACTTTTAATATTTCAGTTTCTATGACTATTCTTGAGCATATTCCCTTTTTTTTTTTTTTTTTTTTTTTTTTTAAATAAACCAAATAAATAAAGAGGAAGCAAGAGTTGGCAATAAAAGCCATAACCTTGACTAAGCTAAATATTAGTGGTGGTGGTTGACAATGGATGGAATTTCAGTTCACACACTATCCAAATACTAAATGACAAACTAGTAAATCCCTCAAATATAGAATGCCATTTTGGATTTGTATTCAAATTGATTAAGATAAGGATGCGAAACTCTGAAATAGACTCCAATAAATTATACCATAAAAGCAAAACTAGATGACGCAAATGCTTACCATTTATTCCAAAAATCACTAACTAAAGAAAAAGAAAAACATTTTATAAATGTTTCCACGGAAGCCGTACAGTTGCAAACAAACAATATAAATCTCTTTATCTCTTTCTTCCTAGTTGCTTATTCATCAATTTACTACATTTAGCTCCATTAACTCTTGCCACTTCCAAACCTAAGGCAATAGGAATACATAAAAGCACTGGAATAATTACTCAACTCGCAAAGGAAAAGATCATAAACCTGTACAGACATGGAAACTTGAATTGGTTGATAGATTCTAATCAAAGACTGCAACTATATATTTGCATTATGGTACTGATAGCTCTTTTCATGAAAATGAAGCTAATACATGAAAGTAGCTAGTTTAGCTTTACCCTATGTTCTCATTGCAAGAGATGATTGATTCATTTTTTGCTAGACAACAAGTTTGCATGCCAATGCAAGAAAACAAGATTGTGATATCAATCCGGCTGGATGATGCAAGAGAAACGGTAAAAATGTAGTAACTTTATTGACTGTGTGTATTGGGTACATATATATTACAAATTCATTCTCAGGATATAATGTTCAGATCTATTCAAACAATGTGCCAAATCAATAACATATGATGGTTAATGTAAATGTGATCACATAGCTAATAAATATGCAAGGATATAAAAAAAATGCAACTGACTATTTGCTACTTATACTTCCACGTGATGCATGCCCTCTATCGATTGTTGCTCACTTTGAGCATGAACATTAGAACCAGTGGGTTTATATGAACCTCCCTCCAGATATTCAAGGAAATCCATTACTATGGGATCAGTCCAAGGAGCACCAAGTGGTGCTTCAGCTCCTGCTACCCACCCTAGATGCCCACCCTTGGGTGTAACTATCAGCAAACAATTTGGGTTTCCCTGGGACAACAAGCAATACAAATGATTACAATGAGTAAAGAGTGTATATGGTATCTATATTAGCAAACTCATTTCATAAAGTCTGGTGTTGTGATGAAAGGAATTTTAGATTGCCACATGAAATACAGAGGAGAAGGGGGAGAATTCAACAGGAATTATTCAAGTAAACAAATGATCAAAGCAACATGATATATAACAATAATGAGGTGGCAGTCCTTGAGAGAGGTAAAAACATGATCATCAATAAAGTCCAAATATCCAGAAGTCATTAAGTGATGACTTTATGCTTTTTGAAAAAAGAAAGGCCAGCATTGCACCATTATCTGCCAAAATTTTCACCAGATGCCTTTGAAAACCAATCATATAGGCTCACGTAAGAAAAAGAGTTAAGCATGTCAATCTTACACGAGTTTGCATAGAAGTTTCACAACCAATGAGAGAGTTCCTAAAGACATTTCACAGCTGACATACAAACTTTGTTAAGCAATTATTTTGACTTAAATTCTAATTGTCATACAAGTATGGATCTATGTATTTTACTTTGCAAGATGTAAACAGACATCTTACATCCCAGAAAGCAATCTTTTATACATTACCAGAACATGGGAGAACGGATATGAAAATGAATAAACTACTTAGAGATGGATATCAATAAGAAGAAAAGAATTGGAGCTACCTTAGCATCATGGCCTCAAAATGTAAATGGTAGATTAAATTACAATATGAAATTGAAGGATTTAGTGGCCCCTAGATCTGTCTAAAAATGTAACCAGGTGGAATGGAAGAAACATATCTAAACAGCCAACCCAACTAGTTTAGTATTTAGGCTTATTTGAGTTGAGTTTAACATCTGCACAGACTATAGCACAATCAAATATCTTGTGTGGCACATGAATAGTGATGGAAACAGTCCCAACAATAATTGAAGAATCAGGTAAACAGTCATTGAAGTATGAATATGTTATATGTCCTCAGACCATGGATGATACAACAAAGATTACATAGCATAAGTAATACAGGTTATCTAGTTATTTCATGTAAGTACAAATTAAGAACAGAAACTATGCAGGATGATAATCTGGTGATATAGGACGAGGGGATAAAAGTATCATATAACTTGAGAATAGAAGGCACCCTGCATATATACCTTGACATCATCACGAGGAATTCCCCTATCAGGAGCAATTGGATCATTGGCAGCCTGCAATTGAATGAGATAGCTTTAAGTAAGTGTAATAGATTCAATGTATGCCTTCTCAAATTACAAATCTTTCACAAGAATGACAATCTGTCACTGTCGAACACAGTTAAAACGTTTCAAACCATGAATGGCAATGTCAAAGTTTTGGTTTATATTCCAATCTAAACATGGAGTTTCACTTAATTTAAATATAAATATTACTTGAGTTTCAATATTTTTACTTTTATTTCAATATTAAAACTCTGACCCAGAGTGTGCGAGTTGGCAATAGAAACACAGCATCTATGCCATGGTTAAGCAGCTTAAATCATTTAAATATTTGAGATTTCTATGTAGGTTATGTCTATAGATGATAATATTAGGAAAAAAAATGAATACTAACCACATCAATCATTTACATGAACTAAAATAGACAGTTATATAAAGAAAAGTAGATGGCATTAAGAGCACTGAAGTCAAGGTGATAGAAAAGTTCCAAAGAAAGAAAATTAAAATCACTTGAGAGGACTGTTTGAAATTTGAGAAAGGAGAGGAAAAAACAATAGATTTTCCTAGTTTCTGTATTATCCATGAGTTCTTATAGAGTTCCATATCAGTTGTGAGACTCAGAAAAACGTACTTGAAATGGCCCTGATATTTATTACCTGAATACAAAGCAAAGGTCGGCAAACATGCTTTATGGCATCTGAACTGCTTGACCTAAAATAGTATTCATCCACTGACTTGAAGCCAAATGAAACTGCATTGTTTTAGAAAGTAATAGAGCTGTGAATTGATAACATGCCATTATAAAACCCAGCCCAATCACCACACAAAAGAAAAGAAATGAAATCAGTTTCCAAGTACAAGAAGATACATACCACTTGTTAATCCTTGGTCAAACTCCCTAACTGACCTGGCGTGGGTAACTGAAGGGATGTTATACTCACCATCCAACTCTTCAAAAAGGGATGCATGCCTGTAAAACAAGAGATTATGATATCATCTCTAGGCAGATACAACAGGCAATGAAATGAAAGAAATTTATCACATGATTACTTCTGGAAAATGTTACAGAGAGCTCTTGTAAGAGCTTTGTCATAGACAATGTTAAAGCCCTTACGGAAGTCTTCATCTGCAATAACCAAATTGAAAGGATTACATAAAGACACGGCACCACTAAGAGGACACGTTTGAGATTCCTGCAGGTAAAAGATAACAAAGATGTATGAAATAGAAACAGTAGTGCATTAAAAACGGAAGGAAGAAAAAGAATAATTATGACCACACCTTCAATACTTTACAATGTTCTCTAGTAAAAAAGAGAAATTGGGTACTCAATAAATCAATGTCATATAAATACCACATAAGCAAAAATGAAAATATTTTAAATTGAACCCAACCTCAACAATCCAATTATGTCAAATCTAATATGCTATAACAGTATTTCATTTGATAGAGAGCTTTAAGAATCAAATTTCTTGTCCATACATAGTACATTAGGTCTTAAAGAGCTTTGATTGCTTAATCAATTGAACAGAAAATCACTAAATGCTATATCAACCAATAAGTAATTGCAGGCTAAGAAAAAAGAAAACAGAATTAAATATCCATTGTCATTACATGATGGAAAAACTTATAATAACGAGGGAAAATAGATTACAGAAACATGTTATACCTGACCCAAGTAATTGACAAGAATGTTGGCACCCAGAGACCAACCAATAGCATATATGTTAGCATTTGGATACCTATTAGTAACAAGATCCACTACTTCACGCATATCTCCTAGAAACGAAGCCGAATAGAACTGCATTATCAGTTTTTTAGAAAACGATCACATAATTTTGAACTAACTTTCTTTGCATCTTCAAATATCAAAACTAGATTGACTTTAAAAATGAAGAAATGTACCTGAGGAGTGGTAACAGGGCTATTTGCGCAACCTCTGCTATTAAAAACGACGACGCGCCACCCTTTTTCTCTCGCTCTAACTAACATATGCCTAACATATGAATCCTCGCTCCCCCCGGTTAAACCGGGCTGGAAATTCAAGTACAAAATTAGTCAAATGCCACAATTCTCCATATAACTATCTTAATTATCGAAATTTTACACTTAAAAAGAGGAGAAACCAGTAAAATGAGAACGGGAGAATCCGGTGGCAATCGACGGCTGTCTCCAGCAACCCAATCGATGGCAACGGCGCCATCGTCCTTAGTACGAATACATTCTCGCTTGTATCGGACGTAGGGTGAGGTTCGGATGAACGCTGCGAAAATGGTCTCAACGTGGCGGTTTTTACCGATGAGAGGAAAGGGAGTATAGGGGTGGTTTATGGTCTTCAAGGCAGGGAGGAAGACATCACGTCCGCCGCCAATGACTTCGAGAGATGGGTGAGGACTTTTGTCGTCGGACATAGTGGTGATGGTGGCAGCCGCGGCTGCAATAAATACGGATGAGATTGGATGGGGAGAGGGACGGAGGTGACGAAACGGAATGAAAGCGGGAACGGAACCAATTGAGGCTCTCGCCATTTATTAGGCGAAAGCTAAGTTTAGCTCTGTAAACGAAAAGGAGCGGCTGTTAGTGCCTTATAATTCAACGGAAAAATTGCATGAATGGTGTTTAAATTTTTTCATTTTTATTATTTTGATGTTTAAATTTATTTTTTAATTAAGGATTGTATTCAATTTATTTTAAAAAATTTTATGAATTTAATATATTTAATTCATTCTTTTAAAAATTTTATGAAAATAAAGTAAAATCTAATTAAAACTTTTAAAAGTCATGAATAAAGTCATAAATTCATTAAAGTCATAAAAAATTTATAAGACTCCATGAAATAATTAATTTAAAAAAATTTATAAAAATCATTAATTTTCTTGATTTAATACTTTCCCAACATTATGTTTGGTTTTATTTTATTAAGAAATTCATTTTATTTATAAATAAATTTTCATACTTAGTATATTAAATGACAAATATAAAATTCATTTCAAATGAAATAAATATTATATTTAATATAATTTTATAATTTATTTTAATATTTTAATTGGTCAAAAATATCCTTATAAATTTATTATTAAGAATTTAAATGCGTTTATGATGAATGACATATTTAAAATATTAAAATTAAAAAAAATATTTTAATTTTTTAAAATTTTTTAATTTAAAATTATAAAATTCATTTGAAAAAATCAATTATTTTGATATGATGAATCTAGTTATTTTTAATTTTATAAATTTAATAATTTTAAATTTTAAATAAATTTAAATTTTAAACAAATATAAAATTATAAATTTATAAATAAATATCATAAAATTCATTTATACCAAATAAGGATAAGTGTTTAAATTTATTAATTTTTATATAATATAATGATTTTAACTTAATTTTTTACGAACCAAAACATAATCTAACAATAAATATATATTTCTTTCGATAATAAATTCAAAATCGATTATTCATCCCTGATACTAAACAAAAAAACTTAATTTATTTAACTCTCCTAAAAAAAACCTTAATTTATTTAACCAAAATAATCGTATACCTTATTTTAAATAATTTACTTAAATATTTCTTTTTTAAAAAAATCCATTTTTTTACTTTTCAACTTTATTTTTTTCATCATTATTTTTTTAATTTATATTTGCTTTCTTAGAAACAAAACTAATTATTTTACTTGTTTAAAAATTAATATTATTTTTATTTATTTTTTAAAAAATAAAATAAATATTCAATTATTAAATTAAATTTATTTCTGTTTTTTTATAATCATTAAATAAATTTAAAATAAAATATTTAAAAAATACAATAAAAATAAAAATAAAAAACTAATTAAGTGAATATTGTATTTAAATTAATTAAAAAATATAATATTAAAAAAAAGAAAAAAAATTAAATAATAAAAAATAAGAATATTTAAATTAATTTAATATATAAAATGAGTAATCTTATCATAAAAGTTATTATAAATATCAAAATATTAAAAAAATTTATCGTTGCAACAATTAATTGAAGAGTAAAAAGTTAAATAAATCACTGAATTTTAATTATTTTTTCATTTTGATCACTACAATATATTTTATATCAAATCAATTATTAAAATATGAAATTTTTTTAAGGAGAAGTCACTTGGCCGAAATTTAGACCGAAAAAATTGATTTGACACGTAAAGAAAGCATGACTAAAGTGTGCAACATGTCATACAAGACTGCCACATAAGCTTGCCACATCATATTATGAATCTGAATCATATGTGAGATCACAACCGTCCATCTTCCTTTTGATCACAGCCGTCCATCGCCTTCCTTTCATTCTCCTTATCGCACTTCCTCTCAAACGTTGCCACCATCTCCTAATATATAATATCTGATCCCAAAGAAAAATCCATACAAACAACAATTGATGCCGGGTATTGTATCGATCAAAACGCAACTGAAGGCTCCTCCTCCTCTTCGAATCTCCGTTCCTGAGATCCAACCTCAAGTTCAGAGTGAAACCCACTCTCAAACCCAACCCGAATCCACTATTCCCATAACTCCTAACAAGGAACCTCGTTCTCCTTCCCGTTCTCGATCTAAACCTTCACCTATCAGTTATTTTTTGAGCCCCCGATCTCTTGGACCGCAAGAACCAGGCCAGTTTTGTCATGGATCTGTTCCAACAGCTTGTTGAGCAGTCTCAGGTTATGGTTCATAGTTTTTATTTGTTTTTTGATTCGTTTAACGAATCGACTTTGAGTTATAAAGGAGAATTGTGAATTGGGTGTGGAAAATTTGGAGCTAGATTTAGGGTTAGGGTTTGGTTTAGGTGATCATGATAATCTTTTATAATTTGCTTCTGCTGTTCGTGTAATTGCTTTCTTGGATCGATCGGTAGTTGCTGTTTGTGTAATTGCTTGCCTGGATAGGTAATTGTCGTTCGTTGTTGTGCTCGTTGCTGGGTTTTGTTGTTCATTTTGCTGGAATTTGACTTATAACCTGGATTTGAGTTCGTGTATAAATTTGAAAGATGAAATGTTGATGCTAAAGATTAAACAAAAATTGATTGAATGGTTATGATGGAGCACTAGAGAAACAAAGACTATTTGCACTAGAGAAATGGATTTGAGTTCATGTATTTGTTAATTTGTGTATAAATATGTTTTTTAATGATTATTAAAACTTAAAATATATTGAATAAATATTTATTATTAAAACTTAAAATATGTTGAATAGTATTTATTTAATTATTTAATTTTGAAATTTGTAAGTTAAACTATGTATGTATATAATGTGGAATTTATGATTATATGACAATTGTGTGGCATATTAGTAATAGATAATTAGATTTTAGGCAATGATACGACATGATATATTATTTCTTCATGTTTTAATTATTTAAATAAAAAAATTAAAATTAAAATTTTGTGATTTATTTAATTTTTTATTCCTTAATTGAAAAAATAAAATTTATTAAAATAATCAAATTTATATATACTTTCTTAATATAGTTGACTATTATTTTATGACGCATATTCGAGTGGGATGAATGTCATATTTTAAATATAATATAATAGTGATTGATATAATAAATTTAATGGTATATTTTTTTATGTTAAATAAAATTTAAATAGATAGTAAAAATATATATTATAAATTTTATATATTAAATTTAACGTATATATAATTTTTTTTATTAATTTAATTTTTATTTATTATAAAAAGTATTATATTAAATATTATTAAATTATAATTTTTAAAATTTTTATAAAATTTGAGTTTATAAAATGTGGCATGAGAAGTTACTACTACCTAATTATAATTATTACTTTTTTTTAAACATCTTTAAATTCTTAAGATATGACATATATAGGGTTACTATAAAAAAAAATACGTAACAACCTGCTCAATCCTACACGAGTTTGACCATCATATTTCAGTCATTGATTTTTCAAATATTAGAGCCATTGGATGAACAACATCTGTTCATCACAAATTTGACAGTGCAGATTATATATCCGTTTTTGGATAAGTGATGCATCAGAAAATGTGATTTTACTTGCTAACGGGTGAACCGGTTGATTTAGTTGAAGCTAGCTGGATCTGTTATTCGTCCGGATTAATTTGGATCGGAACCTGAACCGGCCGGTTGCCGATTCTAATCATCTTAAAAAAAAAAATTATGCATTTCATTCAAATTCAATAAATAAATAAATTCAAATAATAAATTTCCAATTTAAATTTGATTAAAAACATTAAAACACAACATTTTCTAAAAAAAATTTTGATAAAAAAATTAAAAACAACATTGTAACTTAATTAGTCTCATAGTCTAATGATAATATAATATTATTTTAAAAAATAAACATAAAAATTTAAATATTATTCTAAAAATAAACATCTAAATTCAAATTTTATCAATATTAAAATTTTCCTTTTAAAGCAAAAAGAAAAGAAAAATTGTAAAAAAAAAAAATGTTTCAACAACGGGCTGATATCCATATCTGGGAAAGGAAGGTAATATGTTCGGGTGGCCCATGTATCAATTGGGTTTTTGTGGGCTATTCTTATGTTAGACAATGTTTCCTTGGTTTAAGATCTGAAACTTGAAATCAGGCCCATCTCAAGTGCCGACAAAAATGTAGTAATATTTTTATTATTTTTCTAACGAGTGTCTGTAAAAGTTAAAATTTAAATAATATTAAATAAATAAATTTAAAAATAAAATAAATAGATAAAAATTTTAATTTATTATTTAAAATTTTAAAATAATAATTATAATAAAATATAATTGTATTAATATTTTATTTTTTTTATTCAGTTTATTTTTATATTAATTAATTTATATTTTTTTAATATAATTATTTTATAATTATATTTTCTCTGAAATAATTATTTTTAGAGCACTCGTTAGAAAAATTGATATTTTTTATATGAATTGTCCATGTCATACCATTCTCTATTTTTTTTTTTTTTTTTTTTTTTTTTTTTTTTTTTTTTTTTTTTTTTTTTTTGGGGTTTGGGGGGTTTTTTAATTTTTAAAATAAAAAAATTTTTTTTTTTTTTAAAAAAAAAAAAATGATTTTTTTTTTTTTTTTTTTTA
>CANXYC012039524.1:0-11492 GCA_948193065.1 Aleurites moluccanus | reverse complement strand
ACAACCTTACATCCCTACCCAACCTAAATCTAACTTAGAAACTCTTATGGAGCAATTTATTGGAACTCAAATTTCCATCAATAAGCAAAGTGAGGAGCACTTTAAAAACCTTAACTCTAAACTCGAGCAACTTGCTACTCATAACCAAATCTTAGAAATCCAAATTGCCCAACAAGCTTCTTCCTCTAACTCCAAGCCTTTAGGAAAACTGCCTAGCCAACTGGAGTTTACCCAAATGGAGACTTGCCAAGCAATTACCCTAAGGAGTGGAAAAATGATTGAAAATAATACTACTAAGAGTAAGGAAATTAAAGATGATAGGGTAGAGGTTGACCAAGGTAACATTAATAATGAAAAGACCATACCACCCAAAAATGATGAACCTACCATTGATCTTAAGACACTCCCTTTTCCACAAAGGTTCATTAGAAGAAATTTAGAAATAACAATTTGGAAAATTCCTTAATTACCTCAAAGATATCACCATTAACATTCCATTTATAGATGCCATAAAAGACAAACCCTTATGGGGTAAATTCTTAAAAGACATTATTAGTCAGAAAAGCAAAATTGAAGAATATGGTTTAGTTTCTTTAGTTGAAGAATCAAAAGCCATGTACTCCAATTTTCCACCAAAACAAAAAGATCTGGGATGCTTCACTGTTCCTTGCTTAATTGGAGGTGTGTATTTCGAAAAAACATTGTGTGATATTGGTGCTAGTGTTAGTTTAATGCCCTATTCAATTTACCAAAAGCTTGATTTAGGTCAACTAAGGCCTACCAAAATGTGTATTTTAATGGCGGACAAATCTATAAGTACCCACTCGGCATTCTAGAGAATGTACCAACAAAAGTAGGTGAGTTTATTGTGCTTGTTGATTTTGTTGTCTTAGAAATGGAAGAAGATCCTGAAATTCCTATCTTATTTGGGAGATCATTCTTGATAACAATTAGTGCAATCATAGACATAAAGAAGGGTAAGATTACCTATGACGTAAATAATGAAATTTTAGAATTTGATATTTTTAAAATAATGAAATCTACACCAATGGAAGTAGTAAGTAGGATTGACTCATTTGACATAATTGATGAATGTATTGATGAAGTTAAGTATGAATGCATGAGTCAAGATCCTATTAACCATATCAATAAGTAGAAGCAAGTGTAAACCGTTTGGAAACTATTCCATATCATCATCCAAGACCTTCAAGTTTTGAACCATTAGAAAAAGATGATGATCTTAAGCATACTTCACTTAATGAAGATGTAGTGTTACAACTCAAGCCATTACCATCAAGTTTAAGATATTCTTTTCTTGATTTTAACTATAAATATCCTTTTATTGTGAATTCATCCTTGTCTAGTGCTAAAATCGATATTTTGAATAAAATGTTGCTTAGTCACCAGGAAGCTATTGGATACTCTTTAAATGATTTAAAAGGAATTAGTCCCAAGGTATGCATGCATAGAATAAACTTGGAGGAAAATGCCAAACCCTCCATTGAAGTTCATAGACGACTCAATCTCACCATTAAAGAGGTAGTAAGAAAAGAAGTCACTAAATTGCTCGACAATGGAATCATATATTCCATTAGTGATAGTAATTGGGTAAACCCCGTACAAGTGGTCCCTAAAAAGGGTCGTTTAATGGTTGTGAAAAATGTGAAAAATGAATCAAATGATCTAATACCCACAAGAACTATCATGGGATGGTGTATGTGTATAGACTATAGAAAGCTCAATAAAGCAACTAAGAAGGACCACTTTCCTTTGCCTTTTATAGACCAAGTGCTTGAAAAATTAGCCAAATTCTCATATTTTTGCTACTTAGATGGTATTAGTGGTTTTTTACCAAATCCTTATATATCCTGAATACCAATCTAAAACTACATTCACATGCCCATATAGTACTTTTTCTTTTAGGCGTATGCCTTTTGGACTATGCAATGCTCCAACTACTTTTCAAAGATGCATGTTTTCCATATTCAGTGATCTTATTGATGAATGTGTTGAAGTTTTTACGGATGACTTTATTGTTTATGGTACTAACTTTGAAAATTGCCTAGAGAATCTTTCTAAAGTGCTTAACAGGTGTAAGGAGTATGGGCTTGTACTTAATTGGGAAAAATGCCATTTCATGGCACAAGAAGGAATAGTACTCGACCACTTAGTATCAAAAAGGGGCATTGAGGTTGATAGGGCCAAGATTGAGGTAATTGTAAATGTACCCCCACCAAAATGTGTTAAAGATATAATGAGTTTTCTTGGTCATGCCAGTTTCTATAGAAGGTTTATCAAAGACTTCTCCAAGATAGCAAAGCCACCATGTAAGTTGCTACCAATGAGGCAGTTTTTGAATTTGATAATAAGTGCCAAGAAGCCTTTGATACCTTGAAAAAGGCTCTCACATCAGCATCTATTTTACAACTACCAAATTGGGCATAACCATTCGAAATAATGTACGATGCTAGCCACTATACGGTAGGGGTCATGCTTGGACAAAGAAGAGAGGGTAAGCCTTATATGATCTACTATGCAAGTAAGTTGCTTGATGATGCACAAATTAATTACACCACTACGGAAAAAGAACTACTTGCTATAGTTTATGCATTTGATAAATTTAGAGCATATTTAGTTAGGCAAAAAGTGATAGTAAATTCGGATCATGCTACTCTAAAGTACCTTCTAAACAAAAAAGAAGTAAAACCAAGGCTCCTATGGTGGATTATTATGTTACAAGAGTTGGATAGGGAGGTAAGAGACAAAAAAGGAAGTGAGAACCTTGTGGCAGACCATCTATCTAGGGTAAATCAAGACGGACTGAAAAAGAATGATGATGGTTTGCGAATTAATGAGACATTCCATGGGGAACACTTGATGAGTCTAACTTCCAAGGAACTTCCATGGTTTGCGGATGTGGCAAATTATTTGGCAAGTAGTGTACTACCTCTATCACGACCCACTTTTGGGCCACGATGCTCCTAGGGTACAGGTAGACCTCAAGTCACTAAAAACCCATAGAACCCATTAACTATCCAATAATTAATCATTCAGTCAATATTATCTCATTTATCAATGCTTAAATTCCATTTATTACTTATAGATTTTACAGAAAATTTACCAGAGTTTCCGTTGTAATTTTAATGCTATTCCAGACCCAAAATCGGGTCTTTCAAAAATTACACAACTTGCACTAAAATTTATTTTTACACTCCCAATAATTTGCCATCCTTATACCCTCAACTTCACAGTTCAACAGACATATATGGCATTTATAAATCTTTTTCAAAACATGTGAATTTCATTTTATCATATTTCAATATTACTGTCTTGTATCAATCATTAAGCATTACACATTACGGTTTGGATGCCACTAAAACATCAGTTATTTCACTGTTCATACATCATTATAGTTCTTAATCACCTAATTACACTCAATACCATGGAGCTCTATGAGTTAACACTTATGACTTTTAGAAAATAAATTCTACCTCGATGAACTTGACATTCCAAGTCAGAGAAGAAATTGACTTGGAATCAGCCTTCACTATCTCATTCTTGTAAAAATTATAAACCACAATAGGGTGAGTATAAAATACTCAGTGAGCATGTATACATCATTAAACATAAGATATAAACATATGATAACAAAAATTGTCAATGGAAGTCAAGTGTCAGTAAATACAATGAAGAATATCAATATATTCAATTTACATGTCAAGGTTAATTAATTTGCACACCGAATGTCTTTGGAAGTTTGGAACAGGTAACAATCAAATTGATGATAGAATGGTCATCAATGGTATGCAATAAGATATAAGCTTGGAATCATTGAACAGATAGACAATACTTATATCATGTAGATAAGACAGATAAAGGGCTAGAATAGTAGGGACTATATGTAAACATACAGTCAATCTCATATCAATATCAGTAAGCATAAGGCTGATCAGACCCTATGGCTAGGACCAATAACCCTTCCCAGCTAGGGCATCAGTAAACAATGTGTACATTACCGATAGTATGTACCCACTACCCTGTCAGAGCGGTAGCTCTATCAAATCCATATGCAAAATGGGTCAAGGGAAATCAATAACAATAGCCAGTATTCATTAGGAACATTATGGTATAATGGCTTTCGATTGATACACATGGGTTTACTTGTCAATCAGTACACAAAAGGCATTTCAATATCAATAGCAATCAATGAATATGGATAAATTTCAATCTTTAGAAAGATCAAAGAATGATCAACTTTAACAAGTGGAATTTAATCAAGAAAGAAAAATACTCATTGGTCAACAAATCAAAATATGGGTATGCATAATGATGTATACATTACTCACCTTAGCTTATAACTTGAACATTTTTCTTTTCATTTATCCTTGATTCCTTGCCTTATCTCTTATGGTACCCATCACATCTCTTATTCATTATTTACTCTACATATCCAATTAATTTTCATTTAGATACTATTTAACATAAAATTACAGTACTTATACTTATATTAAAGAAAATTACTCAAATTTCCAAGTTACCAGGGTTTTTTCTATACAAATTTCTTTACTGGCAGCCTGTGTTCCATTACATATATCTCTATCTATAATTATCCAATTGCTTCAATTCTTATCCCTAATTAAACTTAACATATAAGGTTCTAACATATCCAAATTTCACATTAATCCCATTACTATACAATTTATGATGTTAACTTAAACTTACTGTTATAACTAGTCCTGCTGCCTGCATTCTGCCTACAAATCTTATTCTAGCAAATACTGTTCTTTTACTAATAACTCAATCAATACTCAACCAATTACTGTAAATAATTTTCCTATTCAAAATAGACACACAAAATTATAACATATTCAAATTTTAGAATTTTTGGATCACTGCAAAATTATTTGTGAATTTTCAAAGTTAAACCACTATCCTAAAATCCTCGTCTGAACAAACCCTGTTTCTATGCCTATCATTAATTTCATACTCATACAAGTACAAAATAATTTTACAATAATTTAAATAACATATAAATAAACATCTTTCATGTTTAATACTTTCTCTAATTAATACTTTAAGGTCCTTATATCTATAGAACATAGTAGCCTATGTTTTGTTTAACAATCATTCCGGGCAGTCTATAGTTATGACCTAATATCTCATAAACAATAAATCCAATTACAAAAAACTTTTACAGAATTATATACAAGACATAATTGAACACTTTTTATGTTAAATACTTATTCTAATTCTGTCTCTAACGGTCTGTACAATAAAAACACAGTAGCATTTTCTAGAAAATCTAATTCCAGGTCAGTCACAGTTTTTACCCAATAACTCTTTCCTCACTTCGAATTTTCCAAATTACTTTTACATAAATATAATTAACATATTTATCTACAAATTTTATGTTTTAATCATCTTAAAATTTAGTTATTAAAATTTTGGAATATTAGCCATAATTTACTGTTTCAAATCATATTTTAGAAACTATATAAATCCTAGCTCATTCTTTACATTTTTAACATAATTACCTCAATTATTTGTCAAATCATCTATAGAACTCTTAAATAAAATTAAAAATTATAATTTCAGAATCATTACCTTGAGTTAAACTCTTGGATTCCATATTCTTTGATCTCTCCAAATAGCTTCACATAATCTCCATCAACTTCCTTTCTAAACTCTTCTTTCTCTCATCTCTTCCTATCTAATTTTAGTTGATTTATTTGGAAAGGTTAAGAGAAAATTTTATTTCTTTAGTTGCTTCTCTTATGGTTTGTCCAACTCATCAAAAATGGCAGCCAAGACTTCTCCTTTATACACTAAAACCAACTCCAAAAAGAAATGAAGACAAAACAAAGAATTCTCTAGATTTTTGGTGATTTGTCACCTTTTTAATTAATTAATAAGTCAATTAATCATTTTCTATCAATAATTTCATCCCCCACCATCATGGCTAGACACCTTAGCTTATTTTTAGAAAAGGTGGGTCCCACAACTTTGTTTAATTGCACTTTTGGCCCAAAATTTTTCTTATTTGTATTTTTGACCTCAAAACTTTATGTAATTTATTCTGTCTATTCTGTTTAGATTCAACATCAAGTGTGGGGAGTAAAATATCTTATTTTAAGTTTTTCTATCATTTAAAAATAGTTCTGTGTCATTTCTGGATCTCAGACAGTGGATTTCCAAAATTGCCCCTAAAGTTGCCTTTATTTATAATTTTGCCATCACTTACTTTTTCAGTGTTTCTAAATATTTTTCAACTCTTTCTTTTCACCATAATTTCACATAAAATTAACTTATTTAATCCCTCCAAGTTTGGGTCAAAAATTCTTAAATTTGCCAGACTGCTATTTTCTCGACAGTGTTCTAGATACCGATGATTTTCGGAAAAGTATTTCAATTGCTTTCTAACTGTGTCTCTAAAATTCTCTCCAATCATTTCAATACTTTTAAACCATAAACTGAGAATTAAATCATGCATTTAAGATGGGGTTTCCTAGGGTATTACAACCTTATGGGATGGACTATAGACAAAAGAAGAAATTTTTACATGATAGCAGGTTTTATTATTTGGAGGAACCTTTACTCTATAGAAGATGTACTGATGGTTTAATTAAAAGATGTATCCCCTAAGATGAGACCAAAGATGTTTTGAAGCGTTGCCATTCCTTAAATGTAGGACGACATTTTGGTACATCTAAAACAATATCCAAGGTACTTCAATGTGGTTTTTGGTGGCCTACACTATTCAAAGATGCTAGAGATTTTGTGCTTACATGTGATAAATGTCAACGGATGGTTAACATCTCTAGAAGAAATGAGATGCCTTTAAATGGTATCCTTGAGGTGGAACTATTTGATGTATAGGGAATGGATTTCATAGGTCCCTTCCCTAGTTACTTAGGTTACAAGTACATTTTGGTAATGGTGGACTATGTATCCAAATGGGTTGAAGCTATCCCCACCATCACCAATGATGCAAAGGTGGTCAAGAAAATTCTTAAGAAAACAATTTTCCAAGGTTTAGAACTCCTAGAGCATTGATAAGTGATGGAGGCTCACACTTTTGTAATCAAGTAATAGAGAGTCTCTTGAGGAAATATGAGGTTACTCATAAGGTTGCTACCCCATATCACCTACAAACTAGCGGGCAAGTTGAGGTAAGCAATAGAGAGATCAAATGGATTCTAGAAAAGATGGTTTCTTCTTCAAGGAAAGATTGTGCATTAAAATTGGATGATGCTCTATGGTCATACCGAACAGCTTTTAAAAACCCATTTGCCTTACACCTTACCAATTAATCTATGGTAAGTCATATCACTTACCCGTAGAACTTGAACATAAGGCATATTGGGCAATGAAGGCTTTGAATTTTGACTTGAAGAAGGCAGGGCGAAAAAGGTTATTTCAACTTAATGAGCTAGAGGAATTGAGGATGAATGCTTATGAAAATGCAAAATTATATAAGGACCCTACAAAATTATGACATGACAAGAATTTAATCAATAAAGAAATTCATGAAGGAGAACTTGTTTTGCTTTACAATTCTAGGTTACGGTTGTTTCTTGGAAAATTAAAATCAAGGTGGTTGGGTCCTTTTAAATTCATAAAAGTTCATCCTTATGGAGCAATTGAAATAGCTAATGACAAATGTGAATCCTTCAAAGTTAATGGTCACCGTCTCAAGCCATATTTAATTGGTGAAGCAATTGACCCAATAAGTCAATATCTCTCTCTACGCCATAGTGCGATGAAGGAATGGTCAAGCTATAGACCATAACAATGTAGCAAGGTGTCGAGTCATGCTTCGCTGTACCGACTCGGCATGTGCAACAAACCCAGATTTTAAATTTTCATTTCATTTTAATTTTCAGTTTTATTTTCCTTAAATTACCACATTCTTTTATTTTATTTTTATTTTTATTTTTTTATAATTTTAAACTAATTCTAAGACATATAATATTTCTACATCTTTTCAAATTTCAAATAGAGAAAAGACATGTCCCTCTTCCCCAAATGAACACAACTCTTCCCAAGAGTCATGACCTTTCCCATCAACCTTACACCCTACTCTCCCTAACCTTTTAAAATATAAGTCGCAACCATAATTTTTACAACTCTTTACCATTCTTCACGCAAGAGAACAACCAATTTTCATTTTTTTTCTTTACAAATATTAATTCTCCTTTCTTTTCTATTTTCTTATTTACTTTTTATTTCTATTTATTCCAAACCTCTACTTTCTACACTACTTCTTCTATATACTTATTCTTTTATTCGCTACAAACTCTCACAATGGGTAAGACAAAGGGCTCAACCTCTTCAAGACCACATGAGGAGCATCAAGAGGAGGACTTGGCTTTCATCTATAAAGCAACATTTCCTATTCAATCCCATGAGGAAGGTTCAAAATTTTCTACAATCTAGGTTAGAGACCTTGTGTCTTGTAAGTATTCTCTTTACTTCAAAATATAGGTATGGAAGATACATTTCATCAACTTTTGACTACATGTGGTCTTAGAAAATTTGTTTCCATAGAAGAACACTTCTATGGAGAGTTAACACATGAGTTTTACACCACCTTGGACATTAATGAAAATAACTCACAAATTCTAGAATTTCATATGTTAGGGAATAAACACCAACTTACTTATAATTTTATGCTTAGGGTGTTTGGCTTTAAAAAGAATGGAATATATGATGTTCTCAAAGATTTTAAAATTAATGAATTTTGGATCTTTTTAACTAATTTTCAATCTCCATTTGAACCTAAAAAGGGGAAGGCCATGTTCACTAAAGACATTAAGTTTTGGTTATTGCATAAGGTGCTTGCATGTGTGGTATTTCACAAATATAAATTCAATAGATTGTCTGCTCAAGAGTTATTTTTGATGTGGTGCATACTTAATAAGAAGCAAGTTTGTTGGTCCTATTGGATTTTTAATCAACTTCTTACTTATGTCGCACGTAAGGATAATCCATTGACCCATGGCGATGTCATCACCATCATTGCTAAAAATTTTAATATTGATTTTATTGATTTCTCCCATATTGTTAAGTTTTCTTATTTTACTAAGCAAGCATTTTTTAGAGGAGAAATTATGGATAGTTCCTTCAATATTATTCCAGCACATACAAGGTCTTGTTGGAGGGGTTTGGTACATCCTATCCATAATGTGGAGGAAAAATCTGATGATGAAGAGCAAGGTAATAAGGAGGAGTCTAGCAATGAAGAGCCACTTGCTTTTGAATTGCCACCTACAATGCATGAACAAGATGGTGCAAGTGGTTCCTCTAACAGGGACACTCACATTTTAGAGGAGATTTTGAAGAACCAAAGGGCTATGCAACACCAAATGACTACAATGGAGATTTGGAATCGGCAAATAGAGCGCCGTCAATATCAAATGGACTACAAACTGAATCATTTTTTTCACCATTCCGGTTATACCATCTGGTCTCTGCCACCATCTCCATCGGAAGATTGAGGGATGTTCCTTATCCTTTCCTATATTGTTGGGATTCACATTGGGGACAATGTGAATTTTTAAGTATAGGGGAGGGCTTAGTTAGTTTTTATTTGTTTGTGTGTTTTTTTTTATTATTTCATGCATTATTGTGAGTTTGACTATTTTGCATTATAATTTTATTTTAATCTCCCATTTTATTTTGAAAAATTCTTTGTCAATGTTTTCTCATAAATTAGTAAGTTCTTTACTTATGTTAATCTTGAAATTGAAGGGAGTCCATTAAATAAAAATTGACTAATTGAAATTTTGATGCTCAATTGGTAGAATCTTTAAGTTTAATGTAGTATTTGTTTCTTAGTTTTTTTTTATCTCAATATTATTATTTTCAAAGTTAGAAAATTATCTAGTCAACTTTCTAGCTATGCTTTAATGCTAGAAATTGCAAGGACTTAAGTCTTGGATTTTTTATCAAAATTAAATTTTGCCTAAGGGAAATTATAGCCATAATACGAGTAACTCATTTTTCAATAATAGATGAGGACAAAAAAAAAAGAAAAAGAAAAAAATAAGTTGAATATTTTATTTATTATTTTAGAAAAGCATCGTGCATTTTGAGTAAGTTGTGTATAATTAAGTATGCTCTTTAGTTACATTCATTCGGAAATGAGTGAATGATGTTTTTTTTTTTAAAAAAGTGTATAAAAATGCTATGAGAATGATGAGTTTGTGCGTGTGCTTAATTTCTTGTCCTAAAGGATAAATTTTATCTTTCAAAATCCTAACTTAAGGAATGAATATTTTGGCTAGAAAAGCTTAGTTAGGACTTTGACTTTATAATTTTGACTTTTTTCTTGATAGGATTGAGATAAGGAAATTTTTTTTTTTGTGCTTATGCTATTAAACTTGTCCTCTCTACCATTATTGAGCAAAGGAAAATCATTTAGTTAAAATTTTTCCTAAATATACTCCTTTCATGATTAAGGTACTTGGTAATGAGAATTACAAATATCTTTTACTTCTTGCTTGAGGGCAAGCAAGGTCTAAGTATAGGGGAATTTGATATAATGCAAAATAGTATAGGTTTTTAGGTATTTATTTATGTGTGTTTTGTATAATTGCAAGTGAATTTTTATTAAGTAATGTTGGAAATTGGTATGTTTGATGTTTTCTTGAGTTTTGTAGGATGTTTTCAAATATTTTGAGATAATTTGGGTAAAATGAAGAAGGAAAGGGACTATGAAAATAAGCAAGGAATGATTCAAGTAAAGATGGGAAATTTTGGACTAGTGCCAAGTTGGCACAAGGTGTACCGAGTCGTTACAGAGGCTGCTCGTGCCGACTTATGCCATGCGTGCCGAGTCATTATAGAGGCTGCTCGTGTCGACTTGTGCCATGCGTGCCGAGTCGTTACAAAGGCTGCCCGTGCCAAGTCGCCTAGTCTGTGCTGAGTAGTTACAGTACCCTTTCACCATGCCTTTTCACGTTCATCCCTTGTTAGAAGAGGCACGAATTGGGACACTTATGGTCCTATAAAATCATATATTTACTTATGTCTAAAAAAAAAAGAACAGATAATTTTTTTAGATTGTTTAGATAGTTTTTGTTTACAAACATTTAGTGTTATTTAATTGAGTTATAAATTTGAAGACTTTGAAGAAGTTCAAGAAAAGCATTCAAGGAGTCTATCCTCTACAAAGTAATTTTCTGAAGAGCATTGAAGAATACATCCACAAGTTTCCTCTTCATTATCTTTTGACTTAGTTTTCTTGATGTTTAACTTGTCTTCTTGCCATTATCTTGTTATTAACACTATGTATTTGCTTTAAGCTTAGTTATTTGAATTGCAATGAAGTTTTAATTCTATCTACTATCTTTTCTATATGCATTGAAAGATTTAATTTCAATTGAGTTCTTAATTTTGTTGTGTATGTTTGATCACCATATATAACTTGTTAATCAATTTATTCACAACGAGAGTTGGGATAATTTGGGGAAAATGTACTTGAAGTTACT
>CANXYC012039492.1:0-59103 GCA_948193065.1 Aleurites moluccanus | reverse complement strand
ATATTTTTGAAAATTTAAAAATAAAAAGTAAAAAATATTTTTATTTTTTATTTGTTATTTTTTAAAAAATAAAATAAAAATATTTTTAAAAAATATTTTTATTTTCAAATTTGTCAAAAGTATGAAAATATATTTTTTAATTATAAAAAAAAATTAAAGTAAAAATAGAATGTAATTAATTAAAATTAAAGGGTAATGGCATTTTAGTCTTTTCACTATTCTTGTAGGGTTGACTAACGATAAAATTGAACGGAATGATCTAGTAGTATATTATGACATTCGTCAGTGAAAATTAGTGTATTTTTAAAAGGTCGGAAAAAATTTAGTGTAATGAGTCATTTTACAGGAGAAATTATAATTAAATAAAAAAATTATTTTATTTATTTATTTGCATTAAGCATATTTTCCGCATTATATACTGCTAATTATTTTTTTAATGAGTTAACTTTTTGGCTTAAATCACATTGGAGAAAACTTTCTATTAATGAGAAAAAGTAGCTGAAATATTTATTAATTTGGTTCCTCGTTTTTGAATTAAAAGTTGAATTTGTTTATGGGTATGATCCAACTTTAGCTATATAAATGTTAAATACTTAAATATATGTGCAGCTTTAAGTAAAGGATGCAAGAATTAGTGTAAATTAATAACAATAATCTATAATTAAATTACGAGTTTTTGGAACCTACTGTCCACAAAACCAACTCTAATTCTCTTACTTAAATTTAAATACACCTTAAATCTCAAAATAATAATAAAAATAATACATCTTTTTTAGAGTTAATTAGTGGCATTGCCAACGTTTTAAAGTATAGTAAGGTGAAGGAGAAAATGTACATTGGAAACTTTGTGCTAAAAAAGAAGAAGACAAGACAAGGGAGGGAAGGTTCACTATATATGGCCCTTCTCTTCTCTTCAACAGAAGCTTCCATTAGTACTAACTACTAACAACTAACAACTTGTAAGAATTTTTATTGAAAGACCAACAAAATGACAACTTCAGACAACTTGTGAAATGGGCCATTCTGTGAGCAATACATGATTACCATACTTTCGAATAAAAGCTGATGCTTTAATTAGTTTATAGTGCTCGGCATCAACGTCTTCTCTCTTAAATAAAAAGGAAAAGGAGTTAATTATATAACTTTTTAATAATTTATTGTTATTTTTAATTCAACTTAACTAATAATGAGTTTGTTCTCTTTGTATATAATAACTTTTTTTAAGCCTTTACAGATCATAATGTTGTTATTAGTGCATAATTAGAAAGCTATTGGACCATATTCAAAACTTAGAAACTGCTAAAACATATTAATTAATCCTTGAGAGTGGAATTTCCTTATGGATCATTACTCTCAAATATCTTACTCGTATATCATTAATCTTAAAACAACTACAAAGCAAAGATGAAGAGAAAGAAAGAAAAAGAAAAAAAGAGGGAATTGAATTGCAGAATCTTCCCAAAGTCTTAATTTTATGCACAAATTGGCCAAGTTGAAGAAGATGAAGTCTAGTTGCTCTTAAAAAACTATTGGGACATTAAGCTGCCAGACCTTGATATCACAGTCCAAACTCCCACTGTGAATAAGATAAGAAATATAAGATTGATTTTGATCGTCAATTGTTGCAGTTAAGCACTTTACAGGACCTTTATGCCCTTCTAAAACTGCTAAACAAAAGTAATTTTTCTCATAATCACCTCTCCAAACTCTTATAGTTTTATCTGCTGATCCACTACACACCAAATCAGACACAACTACTAAGCACAATATAGACTGTTTATGGCCTCTAAGAGCACCCACAACCACCATTCCACCACCATCATCCTTCTCCCAGACTACTATTGATCTGTCACAAGCACCAGAATACAGAACAGACCCATCAGTGCTTATTGCTAAAGCATTAATCCCAGAATTGTGTTTTTCTATTGTAGCCATTAAATTATGCTTCTTTTCCCCTGAATTTTTCCTCCAAATCTTGATTTTCTTATCAGCTGAACCTGTATAAACATTCCCATCAATTGAAGTAGTCACTGCATTTATAGCATCATCATGTGCACTTGCTATTGATTCCAAACATTTAAAATCACTTGTTCTCCAAATCTTGAGTGTTCGGTCCCAAGAAACAGAGTAAAGCATAGACTTATCTCTTGATAGAGCAAGTGCAGATACTGTATCCACATGGTGAACCCATGTGCAAGTTTTGTGTCTTCTAATCTGAACTTGATTCTTTGGTAATAGAATCTTTGAAGCTCTATCACCAAGTGTAGGCAGTGTAGCTAAATGAGTGTATTTTTGTTGATCTTGAGGTTCTTGATTACTGATTTTCCATGCTCTGATTTTGTGATCTTGATGAGCACTAAAGAGTTTATCAGCTAAAACTACTAAGGACTTTACTGCTCCTTTCCCTACTGATATGCATAAGTTCTGATCATGATCGTGTAATTCTGAGTCTAAAGGATTTCGTTTCCAAGAACGGATTTCTTGGTCCGAGGAGCCACTGTAGAGGAATTTTCCAGCTAGAGCGAGTGAGGATATGTAGGTGGTATGACCTTTAAGAGTGGTGAGACAGTGGTGGTTTGTGGTGGTGGAAAGGAAGTGGTGGTGGTGGCTTGGCAGAGAAGAAAGAGATGGTAAGTTTGCCTTTGGTTCATGGGATTGAGAATCATATCCTGAGGGGCATGGCATGGTTCCTAGCATTTGTGAGAAATAGAGAGGAAAGGAGAATGGGAAGAAGATGATGAAGGTGACTTGATTAAATAGAGCAATTCATAATTGGATTACTGAGATTAAGGTTATTAACACATATTATTGAACAAAGGAGAATTTAATTAAGGAAAAAATTGTATATGTTTAGCCAAAAAGTGAAGCAGGAATGGCCCACTTTGACCTTTCTAATTTGTGGGTGGAGTGTACGAATTGATTCTGCATAACCAGAATGCATTTATTCAACATTACACTATTTAGTTTTCTCTTGCAGGGAACAAAGAAAATCTGATATTCGAAATGAAAAATCTAAGGAGATTGATGAATTGGGAAATGATTTATCCGTGGATGGAAAATAAGGATGGCATTATCGTTATATTCGTAGTAAAAAAAAATTGTTTGAATAATGACTGTAACAGTAATAACCATTAAAATAATAATATAACGATGTAACCGATATGAATTTTTTTTTTCTATTTTTATATCTCTTTTCTCTTTTTTTCTTTTTTTTTTTAATAATATATATATATATATATATTGAGTTTTTATTTATAAAATATTATGTTTATTAATTTTTAAATTTAATGATTTTTATTAAAATTTCTCATTTGTAATTTTTTTTCAAAAAAATTACATAAATAGCCACAATGATCCATCCTGTTACAGTTACATGCAATGTAACCACGAAATTCACCGCGAGCGTTATTTAAATCTACGGATTCATCTTTTCATCTAAAATATATATATTAAAAAAAAGAAGATAATGAGATGAATTTCATTTCTCAATTACTCATTACTAATCTAAGCAGGTTTGACCCTCCTCTATTAAATTAAATCCTTTGTGGATGGTCACCAATCATCTACATATGGTTCCTTCCATATGCAACTTTGGCTAACTTCAGGCACATACAGGGTTTTAAATAACGGTTTCAGAATTGAAAATGTTGAATCGGATTAGTATGGGACTGAATCGATTACCTCTATCATGAATTTTTTTCTAATTTTACAAAATGATTCAAATAAATATTAAGTAAATATTTTAATCAAATGTCATTGTAATTTAGTGAATCTAATAATTTATAGTAATAAAAATATAGTAAAAAATCATTTATTATAAAATTTATTTCAAAAATATGTGATTTTCAATTATTTGTATTATAACAAGAAATGTTATATTGGTGGACTAAAAATTATGCACGATACGTAATGTATCGACCGATATTTAAAACTATAGACATAAATAAATGAATAGTTAAAAATTAATATTTATTTTATGATAAAAAAAATTTAATTATTAAAGTTATATTTTCAAATTTAATAGTGATGATAATTCAAAATTATAATTAAAATATTAAAAATTATGATTTTAAATTGTCAATATTTGATTCTCATTGGGCAGTTAATAACTACTTGTAATTGCAAAAAACAAATAGACATTTTGTGTTTGAAATTTATAATTATAAATAAATAGGACAAATAGAAATATATTTTATATACGTATGTCTTCATTGTGTGAAAAACTACCTCTTTTAATAGGTCATTGTGGATTGTTTATCCATTTGTAATCTCTTATTATCTTTCACCTTTAAATTATATATTTACCAACAAAATTGAATTAAATAAAATTTTAGGGTTTAAATGATACGATAAGTCTCTAAGAAAATAGCTGTAATATGAAATATTTGGAATATTTTAAGTTTGATTCTTATATTTATCAATTATTTTATTTAATTTGTTAATGAGTAATTCTGTCCATATTAAATTATTATAATGCTCATGTTATTGATATTTATATTATAATATAATATATTTTGGAAAAAATAAAACTATATGATAAAGACTCATTTTTCGTAATGTACAATATAGGTACTATAAAAGGACAGAACTAAATCTTAAAAGCAGACTGTATGTACCTGTCACCAATATTCCAGTGGGTTTGGCAGTGATAACATGATGAAGTGAAGTGATTTTAATTCAAATAAATTATTATTATAGAGAAATTATTAGATATTAACATATTATTATTATTCAAATAAAAATAAATTCGAATTTATTTTAATTTTCATTATTATTTTTAATAAAAATGTTTTAATTTGTTGAAATCTAATTTCCTTTTTAACTTGTTTCCATGGGTGATGGACAATTACATTCTGCTTCTCTATGAGAATGTCCAGCACTAAAATTCATCACCACCTATCTGTCATGCTCTAATTTGAGATTTGAGGTGGGTATTTAGTGACGACTTGAAATTATAGTATAGGTATACAAATTTTTAGGTACTTGTCTCAATATAAGCCCAATCTGGTCTAGACAATAGCCGCCATTGGCCCAATTATAAAGAACAAAGAAACTGATATGGAAAACCATACTATAAACTCATCATAAAAACAAAGAAAATGGTATGGAAAACTTGGGGCATAACTAAATTTCAAAACTTGGAGGGGTCAAAAAATAGTCGTAAATAAAAAAAAAATTAAGGTTTTATAAAGTTAAAATAAAATTTTTTAGTATTATTATTATTATATTGTAAAATATTTATTTATGTATAAATATAATAATACATTAATAACAAATAAAACCTTAAAAAATTTAAAAATATATATTATACATATAATAAATAAGGATTAATGTAATGTATTTTTAAAACTATATTAAAAGTATATGATATAAAAATTAATTTTAAAAAGTTTGAGGGATATGCATCCTCAAGCTTCAAACTAGTTACGCACTTGGAGAAAAATTTAGTGTAAACCCATTATAAAAAAAAAAAAACTTTTTTTATTCTTAATTTGTAACATCCTACTGGCAATTTTATTAAATTCAATTTCACGAGAATTCTTTTTAGTAGACTCATAAGCTTTGTTAATTCTAAATAATTATAATCTATTTTATTTTGATATCAATTATGATAATTCAATCTATAATTGTGTTTCGATATAGAAAATTATGCTCGAATATCTTGCAATTTTAAAATGGTTAACTCGTACCATTATTTAGGCATTTCTACTTGCCCATATAAATCAATCATTCTTTCCCTCTCAATTTAGTACCTAGCTAGCGAGTTTAAATTGCTTGGATAAATAGTATGCTAGTTGATGGTTGATATTTAATAGTTAGTTATTTTAAGTAGTTGATAAAATTGTTATTAGTTATTAATATGTTTAAAAATTATTAAAAAGAAATATTAATATTTATTTTTTATTTAAATATTATTTTTAAAAAATAATTTAATTTTTAAATTAAAATTTTTATAATTATTTGCTAACTGCTAGCAATAATCAAATATATATGATGCAGCTGTTATAAATAAAAAAATTAACAGTCGCATTAAAAAGTCTAGAATATTATTTATAATTTAAAAGCAAATTTGAATACCCTTTGATAAAATTTAACTTAATGATATTAAAATCATTTCAAAAAGGGTGGGTATGTGTTTGAATCCTCGACCGAATTTGGGATAGTAATTATATTCAACTTGTCAGATATTTATTCCATCTGATCATAATAAGACGGTATAATAAATAAAGTAGAATAATTTTTTTTAATCTATGACAGATTCGAATGATAATACTTATCCAAAATCTGATAAGATTATATATATTGTATACATTTTTATTAAATAAAATAAAATAAATATATAAACGAACTCACTCCATCCCATTGTTTGATATGATCCGCTCTAAAGTAGAATGGATGGCAAGTAGATATTTTTATTTTTAAACCGATTAAGTTTAAATTTTATAAAATCTATTTCAAATTCAACCCATTGCCATCCATAAGCCAAACCCAAATTAACTAAAAAAAATATCCTTCTAATCACAATCATTAGAAGAACCAGTTATTGTTACGTGCAGAACATTAATAGCGGTACCCTTAACTGGAGCAAAATTAGCAGATGGAGAGAAAAGGTTGATAATTTAATGGAGTAATAGTAGATGAAAGGAATCAGAGCATGTGTTCAATTCAAACCAAATGAATGAAATTCCTTTTCTTTTCTTTTCTCTTCACTTCCCTCAAAACAAACAAAGGGTTAACTCATAAGTTTAGTTATTTAGTATTTAGTGGTAGAGTAACGTGGTGATACGGTGAAAGTCATCTGTTCAATTCTGATAAGAGATTTTAACTGAAGTTGGTTGAAGGGAAAAATAGAAATGTTTATGATATTTGAAATAAAGAAGTAAGAAACTCTATATTAATTCTAAAATGAAATTTGAAATTTTTAAAAAATTAACATTATAAAGATTTATCCTGCTTGTGTTATAATATATGGAGTGTTTACTTATATATATATATTGCATTATAGCAAAAATAAATTGCTAGTTAGGTATATAATACTACATCAAAATATAATTTAATAATAAATATATGTTTTTTAATAAATTCAAAATCGATTAAAAAAAAAAAAAGCTAGGAACACAAAGTAAGTTTATGTGGGAAAAGATTACGCAAAAAAAAGCTAGGAACACAAAGTAAGTTTTTGCATGTAATTGATACTACTACAGTGGGAAAAGATTATGCAAATGATATTTTTTATTTTTTTTTTTTTTGCAGGTTTTGATCTATTTAGTAGATGTAATTTGGAGTTTTGGGGTTGATTTTTCCTTCAAAATGGATTTTTTTAATAAATATTTTTATAGTCATATATATTGAATAAATCTACCTCAAATTTTATGTTTGTTTGCAATTCATTATGTTTTTAAAAAATGGATAATTTTATTTAAATTTAAAAAATATATATTATAGTTATACCTCAAAAGTCAAAATTGAAAATAAAAATAAAAATTTAGTCCAAAATTAACGTCGTTTTATAATTATATCACATTTTAAAAAAATAAATAATTTATCCTAATTTAAAAAATTCATTACAATTATACCTAAAAATAAAAAATAATAAAAAATATTTTTTATTTTTTCTCTTAATTTTTTGAAATCGTCTATATTCTTAAAATTTTATAATACCAAATAAAAATGCA
Organism: Aleurites moluccanus; assembly: GCA_948193065.1. Taxonomy (NCBI): domain Eukaryota; kingdom Viridiplantae; phylum Streptophyta; class Magnoliopsida; order Malpighiales; family Euphorbiaceae; genus Aleurites; species Aleurites moluccanus. The sequence continues at coordinate 51,427 of CANXYC012039492.1, read as the reverse complement.
GTAAACCATATATTTATTAATAAAAGTTTAATAGAATTTAATATTTTAAATATATTCATTTTTATCGTTAAATAAAAATATTTATTATTATTAAAAATATAATTCAATAATTAATCTAATGATATTATTAGATTTGTTTGATTGTGTAAAAAGTTAAAAATAATAAATTACAACATAAGTAATGATAATTTTTTATTTTCATTTATAATTAAATTTTGATATAAAATAAATGACATTTATATTATTGAATTTATTCAAATGCAATAAATTTTCTTATAAATATAAAATAATAGTGTGTTCTGAATTAAAGACAAATTAAATTAATTTAAAATTTTAATTATATTTTGACTAATGTATAATAAAAGTGCAACATTGGATATATAATTTAGTGATAAAGGTATTATATATATTTTTTTAATAATAAATTTAATATTGATTCTCTTCTCTCACTAAAACAAATATTTTATATGCGCTAGGACGACAGTTCGTACGTGAAATAATTTAATAATGCGACATTAATAGTGATGTCACTTAGACAGCAACAACCGAACTCCTTAATTTTTTAGCCCAAAATTGGCTGGTCGTTTTGGGTAACAAACAGAAACAGCTAAACGACGTCGACGTCGCCATCTCCATTTTTCTTCTCCTCCTCCTCCTCCTCCTCTATATAGCCGGCCAGTGAATTTTTGTCTCATGCTCTTAACAGAATCTCCTGACCTCATCAACAGCCTCTAAAATGCCACCAATCATCTCTCCATTTGACCTAGGGTTTCTCACTTTCTCTCTTCGTTTTCAGCGCTCTTCATGGCCTCTCTGCTTCCAGCCACTTCTCTCATCTTCTTGTTCGCTATACTATCCTTGGCTCAGTCATCGACGATCGGCGTCGATTACATTTCGCGACTCTTGGAAATCCAGGAACGTGAGCGAGCTCCTCCCTCAGTCCAAGTAGCTGCTGCTCGTGGCGTTCTTCATAGGTTGCTTCCTTCTCATTCTTTGGGATTCGAGTTTCGAATTGTCTCTAAGGTGCTCCATTTAATTTCCCTTTTCTGATTTTTCGGAAATTTGTGTTTCATTGTCAATTTATATGTGTATAATTTTGATTAAGTTGGAGATTTGACATTGTTTGAATTTACTGATAAGAGTGTTATTTGTTCTGTTATTAGGAGCAATGTGGCGGGGAGTCTTGCTTTATTATAAAAAATCATCCTTCTTTTACTAAACCCGGAGCTCCAGAAATTTTGTATGTGAGGATTCTTTATTATAAAAAAATCCAAATTTACTGTTCATGAATCATCTAATTGTGGTTTTATTTTGGGGTGGTATGGTATTCATTAGAATTTCTGGGTTCACTGGAGTGGAAGTGTTAGCTGGTTTGCATTGGTATTTGAAGTATTGGTGTGGTTCACATATATCTTGGGACAAAACTGGTGGTGCCCAACTCAATTCAATACCTAAATTAGGCTCCCTTCCACGCGTTCAAGATACTGGCATCTTGGTTCAGAGACCCATTCCTTGGAATTATTATCAAAATGCTGTTACATCTAGTTGTATGTTTCTACCTTGTCAGTTCTTTCTGTTTCCTATTTGATCAACAGATTTTTCATTTAATGCCTATTACTTTGAACATTTGACTTATACTCTGCTCAATGTATACCCTTGGAAGATACTTTTGCATGGTGGGACTGGAAAAGATGGGAAAAGGAAATCGATTGGATGGCTCTTCAAGGTGTTAACTTGCCATTAGCATTTACTGGGCAAGAGGCTATTTGGCAAAAAGTTTTCAAGGTGCCTGTCCTCCATATTCTACATAGATTGGATGCTGGAGTTGATATGCGCTGAAATATCTGCAAATTGCCTAATTTGAGGAGAAAAATTATAGTCGTTAATTTATTTGCTGAAATAGTTTTATCCTCCAAATGCTTTTGTTGATAGGTAACATGTATTAATTATGTGATGTTTTTCTTGATAACACATTGAGTTGATTGTGTATTACGCCTGTAGCCATGACAATGGCATTGTTTCCTTGTTTCATTGTGTTTGTGCTTACATTAGTTCAACATAGCATAGTGTTATCATTGTTGACTATAGTGGTTACAGAAGAGTCACAAGTCTGCACCATTTTATTTTTGTTCTTCTAATCATCTACCATTCACTTGAGCAGAAATTTAATATAAGCAAGGTAGATTTGGATGATTTCTTTGGAGGCCCTGCATTTCTCGCATGGTCACGCATGGGAAATTTGCACAGGTAACCTTGTAGGCCTTCTTTTATTGTTTAGTAGAATCTCATTGGGATTGGGAGCTTTTATGGGATGGGGAAATGATACTTCTGTTGTGTGGCCCAAGGTCTTTTGTACTTTTGTACTTATGTAACATATTATTCTTTCAAGCTCATCTTAGGCTTTTATTTTGTTGTGATGATACAGGTGGGGTGGCCCATTACCACAAAGTTGGTTAGATCAACAACTAATTCTGCAGAAAAAAATTCTTGCAAGAATGTATAAACTTGGAATGAATCCAGGTATCAATTGTCATTTACCCTGTACTCCTAAGATTTTGGTGCCTTTCTTTTGGTTAAATTTGAAAAGGTTAATTATTATGAGATCCCTTTATTTTGGTCAATTATATTAAAAAATCCTTATATTTTTAAAATTATACTAAAAAGTTCCTACATTTTTATTCCGTTAAAATTCGAGATCATTCTATTAGAAAATCTGTTAAATCTATGTAAATAACCATAATACCTCTCATTTTTAATTTAATTTTCACTCAAATGTCTCAACCACACCAAAATTTTCACCTTCACCACCACCACCACCAAATCTAGTAGTGTTCAGTATAGATTAATTAAATCCATTAAAAACCCAAATAAAAATCAACGCTCCTCATCGGATTGAATCAAAATCATTTTTATTAGTTGGAATTGAGGGATACATAGCGATCATAACCTGTCAAGATTCATAGCAACATGACACCATTGTTTAGCGAGTGGATTAATAGACCAATGAATTTCAATCGTCATCTCACTTTTTCCTCTCAAAATCACAAACTCAATCAATCACAAAAACAACAAATCAAAAAGTAAAAAATCAAATACCCAGACATTCAAATAAAGAAAATCTTAGAAAAATTAAGTCTTTGCTTAGAACTTCTTAGAGGGTTGTGTTACCATCAAAGACGGTAGAACCGTCTCTGGAACACAGGTACATTTTATGGCCAAAATAGTCTCATACTGATTTGCAGCAGCAAGCCGCAACTTGCAAACCCAGTTTTGTGTTGAACTTAGCGAGCGTCGCTCCATCATCATCGTCGTCACCACCGCATCTCGTCATTGTGGTCAGATAGTTAGACAATAATTTTCTCGTCAATCGGCGATCAGAGGCCATGATTGTGTCTTTGTACACATCTAACACTTCTGGGCTCTTCAATCCAATTTGCGATGAGCCATAATAGTTCACCTTTTGGGGTGTGTTACAAGAGGAGGATGATGAGCTATATGATGAAAACAACGGTGGCCTAGATCAGAGAAGGAGAAGGTGATGGGTGTGGAGGTGGCGGCGGCAGTGGCAGAGAGAGGTGTCTCTTATCTGAAGTGGAAAATTTAAAAATTGTAGATTCGGTATTGTAAAATGAAGAAGAAGATGGGTAGGTTTTGGGGTACGGATATTTTAATTAATATTTTATTTAAAAGTTGACTTTTGAGTTGTTGACTGACGAAAAAAAGGGCAAAAATGGACGGAAGAACTTCATAATCTAACGGAACCAAAATGTAAGAACTTTTTAGTATAACTGATCAAAATGTAGGGATTTGAGAGTAATTAACGAGATCTGAGAATAATTAACCCAATTTGAAATTATTCTTTGTGATTGAGCCATTTTAAAAAGAAAAAAAAAAATTAAAATTTCTTTCCTAATATTGGTAGTTTATGCAAGCATAAGATAAATTAGAATTGCTCTTAGAGGATTTCTTATGCCACTCCAGATAATGCTACTTATTCAAAAAGAAAAAGCAAAGGAAAATTCTCATTTATCTATTGAATATTTACATTACTTTTTAACTTTTATTGACATGACTCTTGTATGCTTGCAAATTTGCTTTTCAGTCCTTCCAGCCTTCTCTGGAAATGTTCCTGCAGCATTAAGAAATATTTTTCCATCAGCAAAGATAGCACGCTTGGAAAATTGGTATGTATTGTTATGTGCTAATTCAACACATAGAAATTGCTTGCTTACTTGTGTTTATGAAACGCAATAACTGTGTCTTTCTAAAACACATTAATATGGATATCCATGTAAGTCATTGGAAGGAGCACTTTGGAGTTTGGAGTATAGTTCCAAGAAATTCTGCAGAAACTACAAACTTGTATTTATTTTTTGTTCTGAATTTTTGTGTTTATGTGTAAAGTATTGCAAATATCACCCTATTTTACATTCTCAAACCTTGTTTTGAATAGAAAACTAGTCAACTCAACCTTGTGTCCAAGCAATGATAAATTAAATCATGGATTTAGACTGGAATGGTGGAAAAGATTTGAATACCTGATCCTGATCATTTAGGATCGTGTAGGATTTCTTGAGTTGATTTATTGGATTTGATGCATAACTCTGAATAATCATAAACTTGTATGTTTTATTCTGCTTCAGGTTTACAGTTAAGAGTGACCTTAGATGGTGCTGCACTTATCTTCTTGATGCAACAGATCCATTGTTCATTGAGATTGGAAGAGCATTCATTGAGCAGCAATTGAAAGGTATGCTAATCTGAATCCCAATGTCAGTTAAATGTTATACTTCTTCATCCTAAACAAGTTTGCAAGTGCTCTGAAGTCTTGTGATTGGAATTATTTTTTCACCAGAATATGGAAGGACAGGCCACATATATAATTGGTATGGTTTTTTCCTGCTTTGCTACCACATTAGTTTTGCAATATATAACTTGTATCCTGCAAACTAACCATCTTCTTTTGTTTTGTAATTTTTTAATAATTTTTGTTCACTAAGATTTCTGTCTGATGATTTTCTGCTCCTTTTCAGTGACACTTTTGATGAGAATACTCCACCTGTTGATGATCCAGAGTACATCTCTGCATTAGGTGCAGCAATCTTTAAGGGAATGCAAAGTGGTGATAGTGAGGCTGTTTGGTTGATGCAGGTAAAAGAATAATGTGTTGACTATTCAACCATATAGTCCATCTTCCAAAATTTCTTTTAATCTATGTGAACTTCATTTCGCTCTGGCATTCTATTTTATTTTCCTTTATTCTGCAGGGATGGCTGTTCTCATATGATCCTTTCTGGAGACCAACACAAATGAAGGTAATATTTGTAATTTGATTATTTTGCAATGCAAGGTGTCTATAACTTCTGTGCTGTTTTATATGGCTTAAACACAACCATTTTGTTCTTTTGCTCATTTTGTTTTAGAATCACCTGCAAATTAAATGATGATACAATTTCAGTTGACAAGAAGTTTTAAAACAATCATAGTTTTTGTGCTCTTCATGTTTATAATCTGAAATTTGTAAACAATAGAAGAGGGGTGGGGGGATGAAAAAGTACAAAGCACATGAGGAAAAAGGGAAGATGTTCAGTCTCTTAATGTATTTTTGAATAAATGTGATCTGATAACGTAGAGTATGTAGCATAGCAACATTACTGACATTATCATGCTTGACTAGCAATGTTGTGTTGTTTCTCAGAGAGACTCAAGGAAAGTACTCCCTGTTAATTTTTTTCATTGTCACCTCATCATTTCACCAATGAAAATCCAAGATTATCATCTCCCAGTTTCATTTTACTGCTGTGTCATTCAACAAACTGAATTGGAACATGGATTGTTGGAAGCTCTATAATGACATGAACATATTTCTTTGTGATGTAGAAAGGACATGGATCACTAACTGAGTATGCATCTGTTATGAATTTTTCTGTAATCTATACTAGTCAAAATTCCTACATCCAATATGTGTTCTATCTTATCCAGAATGTCTCTTTTTTCTTTCAAAATTTTACTTCTTTTGCTGTTTATAAATCTTCCCTGTGCAATCTTGAGATTCCGCAAGGTTCAACTGATTTCTGTGATTTGTTGCTTGTAAACTGATAATAAACTATGCAATTTTACAGGCACTTCTACATTCTGTTCCTGTGGGGAGGCTGGTGGTCCTCGATCTGTTTGCTGAAGTGAAACCCATATGGATTACATCAGAGCAGTTTTATGGTATCCCTTACATCTGGTATTGCCATTGCTCTTTTTTCTTTTTAAATGTTGATGGTGCATACGGTACTTGTTGCTCTTTTTTTTATTATTATTTTTATTTGTAATCAATCTCTTGCAGACCACATACGTCTTGCGCTTAGGCCATCTATCTTATAATTGAAGCTGCCATTAGCACTTTCAAGAAATCACTCTGATTTTTCATCATACTTTCATGCACATGTAATGTCTAGTATTCTACATTTTGGTGGCTGCCTATCCAGCATCTCATATTTTATATGTATATGTATATATATATATATATATATATATACGTATATACACATGCACATAAGTTATATCCCCAATGCATTTAGCTCCTTGCTTTGCATTAATGATAAAAATGGACATGTAATGTCTACCCCACTTTAAATTTTTTACATTTTCCCTGTTTTTAACTTTTTTTTTTTTCTTTTTCTGTCTGATGCTTTGCTTCATAGGTGTATGCTACACAACTTTGCAGGAAATGTAGAGATGTATGGGATTTTAGATTCAATAGCTTCTGGACCAGTTGAAGCTCGTGCAAGTGAAAACTCGACGATGGTAAGCTTAGTCACTAGTCTTGCTCGATCCAATTTAATTCTAATCAAGTTTGAGACTGTTCTGTGACAATGCTATATAACACTGCTACATTAGATTATGACTGCATATTATTGCTGCAAGATTTGGAAATTATTGTTGACAAAAATGTATAAAGTAAAAAAATTCACACAGAAACAAAGAATGAAATGTTTGAGTGATGAAACTTAATGATAATGAAATGGACAGAAAGTGGAGCTTTGCTAAAAGTTCCAATAACAATTGGGAGAGGTTATATGCATATAAATTGCTGACAGGTACAGCAAATTTCTCCTGCAATTAATCTTAAAATTCATGTTTTTTCTATACAACCTTTTTACTGTCATATCAAAGAGTGAAGCTATAGCTAAGCTCCAATGTTGTGCATCGTGTTATCCTGTTTAGAACATCTATACATGTGGTCTTGAGGCCTTCATTGGTACCTTTGATGCCTCTCCCTTGGTCAACACTATTAATGAGCATAATTTCTGATACTTCAGCAAAATCTCTCCCTGCCACCTCCAAAACAAAAAACATAAAAAAATAATGACTCAACTGCTTGTAGTCATTATCTTTAATTGCTTTGCAATTATATTTAATCATTATTCTGATTCTATTTAGATCCTTCTTTGTAGGTTGGTGTTGGAATGTCAATGGAAGGTATAGAACAGAACCCTATAGTTTATGATCTCATGTCCGAAATGGCATTTCAACATAACAAAGTTGACGTCAAGGTAATGTCAAGATTTTTCTTTCTGCTCTTTGTATCCATGTACATTCCATTATATAAATGCAATTAAAGGTACCTAAAGAAAAGTTTTTCTTGAGTAAAGTGTCTTTCTACATGCTCCAAAATTTGCTTCCTATATACAATTTTAAGGATTCATTACTGGACTCAAACTTTGGATTTTACCAACACCTTACCAAAGTAAGTTTTTGGAGCATGTTGTTTGAGTTGTAGCCAATGTGATCCTGTTATTATTGGGAAGTTCCATAACAGGTTTCTCTGTTCTCTTAATGCATTACTAAGCATTAAAAGTCCTGGCGGGTTTGAATATTGCCTGGTACATAGTGGGATTTGAAATATTCATCCATTCATGGCTACTTTTTGAATCATTCTGAAAAACAGACCAAAATGGTTGCATTTGCCATTGCAGGAAATTTCACATCTGTTACCCCAATAAAAACAAAAAGCAGTGTTTTATTATTCTTATTTTTCTCAGTAACCCCATTACTGAAAGCTCATCCTCAGACTCTTGTCCCACTTTCTTTCTTTCCTAACCTTAAATAACTTATTTTGACACTAAATTTCTTAATATTGGACCCCATTTTTCGATGGCAGAGGCTTGCATAGAAAAGCTTTTGACAAAATAAGGTTTCGATGTTTTTTCTATTGATATGTTTTATGTTTTGTTAATTATTGATTTGATGCTGTGATGTTTTGCCAATTCATACATAATTCACAGTAGCGGCAGGAGCAGCCAATGCAGCAGATTTGGTCTGATCTGAAACAGCAACCAATTCCATTATTGAAAACACTACTTGGTGCAGTAGTTAATGATTGATTAGTCCTGCAAATGAATTTCTTTTAACTGGTCTTTCTAGCATCTCTAAGCTTACTGAAGATTTGAAATTATATTGTTTTTTTTCTATTCATCTTCTTTTAAATGCTCTGTCAATCATGCACTGATGAAAAATATGTTTCTGGTTTTTGAATGTATAAGTATACTCTGAACCTGTTGGGTTTTTCCGATTTCTTTCCTTAAATTTCTTTTTCTTTTGTTCTTTCCAGAAAATGTGGGTAATAATGGATCAATTGGTAGGAAGATCACACTTGAAACTGTCACTAACTCTTCCTTTTCACAGGCATGGATTGATCTGTATTCAACAAGGCGTTATGGTCGATCAGTTCCTTTGATACAAGTTGCCTGGAACATACTATATCACACAATTTACAATTGCACTGATGGTGCCTATGTAAGTGCCTCGACTTGTTGATTTATTTTATGAAGTAAATTTGGGATTTTTGTTAATTGTTGTGCAATCATTGACTTTTATTTTCTTGGACTTCCACAAGTGTGCATAAGCTGGACTCTGCATCCATGTTACACTTCTATTTTTTTTTTTTTTTCCTTCTTGATTGTAAATTCATATTATGATTGAGAATTCATAACTTCACCCCACAGAAACAGCCTCCTTGCATTTATAGATGGCAAATGGGCAGGTTGGGTCGGTTTTAGGTCAGTAATTTCGGGTTCAAGTCAAATTTAAGTTCAGATAATTTTGGGTTTCTGTCATTACCGTGTCGGATCATCATCAGATCGGGTCATCAATCATGTCAGATCATTATTCATTTGGATCATATTTTGGGTCAGATAATCAATGGATCGGTTAATTTATGGATCGAGTCATCATTAAGTTTGGGTCGTCATCGAGTCGGGTTGCCAACAAGTCAGATTGTCAAAAGGTCGGGTCATGATCGAGTTTCAGTTGTCATCGGATCGGATTGTCAACGGGTCAAGTCGTCAACTACTTGGGCCACTATCGAGTTTCAGGTCACCATTAGATCGAATAATCTCAATTATTAGATTTGTCGATTTAGGTTTTAGGTGAATTTATTGGGTAGACCACTAGGCCCTTTATCACTTATGATAAAATCTGAATTTTGAATTTCATATGTAACATTCAATTATCAATTATGAGAATTAACTAGACCGCCAATTCACTATCTATTGACCTATGCAAATATTGATTTCAATTTCTAATAGTCATATTTATATACTAACTTAAAATAAGATCAATTGGTATATGGTATAATGCATAATTTTTCGTGCATTTAGGCACCCATTCATATATACATATAATACTTCTACTTATGTCTTGTGTTGTTTTTAATTTCTCTTATTCCTTTTTAAGGATATTATGAACAATTGAAAGAGAATTGTATTCCTCTTATTTTATTACCAAACAATAATGACGGCTTTATACACATTAACCTAGCAAAAATAGGAAACCTAATCAAATTTCATGATTTATGGCAATCTAATCTAATATCATAATTAATGGGTTTTACAACAAAATAGGAAAGCTAATAATATACAAAATTATCTCTTAAATAGGAAAGCTAATTATCTCCTAAATAGGAAAGCTAATAATATACAAAATTATCTCATAAATAGGATTTTCTCTATACTCCCCCTCAAGTTGGTGAGTAGTTATTCTTCATTCCCAGCTTGGATATGATTGTTTGAAAATCTGAGCTGTTCAATCCTTTAGTTAAAACATCTGCAAGTTGACCACGTGTAGGAATATAGGGTGTACATATCAATCCACTCTCTAGTTTCTCCTTAATGAAATGTCTGTCCACTTCAATATGTTTTGTTTGGTCATGTTGTACTGGGTTATGAGCAATACTGATTGCGGATTTGTTATCACAATAAAGTCTCATAGGACCATCCCATTTAATCCTCAAGTTTTCAAGAATAATTTTCAACCAAAGTAACTCACAAACGCCTTGGGCCATAGCCCGAAATTCAGCCTCTGCACTTGATCGATCCACGACGTTTTACTTCTTACTCTTCCAAGTTACTAGATTCCCACCAAAAAAGGTACAATATTCTGAGGTTGACCTCCTATCAACAATTGACCCAGCATAGTTTGCATCAGTATATGCTTTTAGAACCAAACCTTCATTTCTTCTAAATAAAATACATTTTCCTAGTGTTCCTTTAAGATATTGTAGCACTCTGTGAGCAGCTTGCAAGTGAACCTTCCTTGAGTTGTGCATAAACTGACTAATTTCGCTTACTACATAGGCTATATTTGGCCTTGTGTGAGACAGATAAATGAGTTTTCCCACAAGCCTTTGATACATCTCCCTATTGACTGTGGCATCCTCTTTTGCTATACAAAGTTTAAGGTTAGGATCTAAAGGAGTGCTTGCTGGTTTACATTTAGTTTTTTCGATTTCTTCAAGAAGATCCGTAATATACTTATGTTGAGAGATAAAGATCCCCTGTCCAGAGTGTGCAACCTCAATCCTAAGGAAATACTTAAACCTCCCTAATGACTTAATCTTAAACTCTTTAGCCAAACACTTGCTCAACACCTGTTTTTCTGTATCATCATTCTCTGTTATTATTATGTCATCAACATACACTAAAAGAGCTGTAACTCCCCCTGAAGGAGAGTGTTTAATAAATAGCGTATGATCTCCCTGACTTTGCTTATAACCACTTGCTAACATGACTCTAGTAAACCTTCCAAACCATACTCTTGGTGATTGTTTGAGGCCGTACACAGATTTCTTCAATCTACACACAATATTAGTAGCCAAGTTCTTCCCATATCAAGGTGGAACCTCCATATATATCTCTTCTTCCAACTCTCCGTGCAAAAAAGTATTCTTAACATTGAACTGTTGTAAATCTCAACCATAATTAGCTGTTAGTGACAATAATACTCTTACTGAGTTGATTTTATTTTTGCAACAGGAGCAAAGGTCTCCAAGCAATCAATCCCATATGTTTGAGTGTAACCTTTGGCTACCAACCGTGCCTTGCACCTCTCAATTGACCCGTCTGCTCTGTACTTCACCGTGTACACCCATTCACAGCCTACTAGTTTCTTTTGCGCTAGTAACTTCACCAATTCCCATGTCTTGTTTTTCTCTAATGCTTCCATTTCCATATTCATTGCTTGTTTCCACTTTTCATTGGATAAAGCTTCGAATAAGGTGGTAGGGATGATGATAGTGTTTAAGCTTATAAGGAAGGCTTGGTGCGAGGGTGAAAATTTTTGGAATGATAAAAATTATGCAAGGGGGTATAATGGTTGTTTTGTACATTCTTTGGTTTTCTTTCGGAAAGCAATTGGTAGTTCTTGTTTCTCATTATTTTCTTGCACTTCAAGATTACCTTGTAATAAAGAGTTAGAAATTGTTATCTCATTCAAAGGATTTGGATTGGACTTTTGAACTTGCACAAGATCATGAGTGGCCATCTTCTTTCTCGTGAACACCTTGTCAAATCTTACATCACCAGGGGTCGAATCAGACTTTGTTTGGGACTGTCTAGGCTGTGTTTCAGGCTGCTGTATTTCGGATTGTTTTTCAGGCTGCTATATTTCAGGTTGTTGTTCAGGTTGTTATATTTCAAGTTGTTCAGGTAGCTGCGTTTGTTCAGGTGGTTTGGATCTAGGTTCAGGTTCAAGCAAAGATGAAGTATCAAGTAAGGAATTATGGCCAGTATTCTCATCTTCCTTAATTGGATTCTCCCCCTGAAGACGAGTAGTGTTGAAATAAGATTTGTTCTCATCGAATGTGACATCTACTGAGACATCTACTGAGGCAAAAAATTTTTTGGAAGGAGGATGATAACATTTGTATCCTTTCTGAGTTGATGACTAACCCACAAACACACATTTTAATGCTCTCGGATCCAATTTCCCTCTTGTTTGAATATGGACATGGACAAAAAACACCCAAAAATTATAGGGATTAGATTATTGTTGATCTTTATGTTTGAGTAAAATGTCGAAAGGATATCCATAGGACTCTTGAAACCCAAAATTTTAGAAGATAGCCTATTTATGAGATAAGTGGCTGTAAGAATTGCTTCCCCCCAAAAAGAATTGGACATATTTGTTTGAAACAATAGAGCTCGGGTTTTTTCAAGGAGATGACCATTTTTTCGTTCTGCTACCCCGTTTTGTTGTGGGGTATAAACACAAGATGATTCATGAACTATTCCTTCTTTCTGGAAAAATGAGGTAAGTGTTTGGTTGAAATAATCTTTGGTATTATCTAACCTGAATCTTTTAATGGTTATCCCAAATTGATTTTTTATCATAGAATAAAAATTTGGAAGTATGGTACTCACATCTGATTTATGTTTGAGTAGAAAAATCCATGTAACACGGGTGCAATCATTAATAAAAGAAACAAACCATCTAGTCCCAGATACATTAGAAATAATAGCTGGACCCCAAATATCACTGTGTATAAGGTAGAAAAGAATAGAACTTCTATTATTGCTTTTGAAAAAGAGATGCGTTTGTGTTTAGCAAGTTCGCACACTTCACAATTAAAGTTCTCAACATCTAAGTTTGTAAATAAAAGAGGAAACATGGTCTTAACAATTTGAAATGATGGGTGTCCTAGTCGAAGAAGGTAAAGGAAAATTTTTTCTTTATTGGATGAAATAGATTCTGAAACAAAGGAAAATCTGTTTGTGGTGATGTTTGACCGACTTGTTTCAAGATAGTAGAGGTCACTTTGTTCTCTAGCATGTCCAATCGTCTTCCCCGAATCATTGTCCTGAAATACATAATAACTATTGTGAAATTTCACATTACAAGATAAATTTTCAGTGAATTTTTAAACTGAAACAAGATTGGTAGACAATTTAGGAATATGAAGAACATTTTTTAATGTTATGTATGGGTTTACTTTAATATCACCTAGACCTGCAACAGTAACTAGGGATCCATCGGCTAAGGCTATTTTCCTATTGCTTGGACATGGTGTATAGGTTGAGAAATATTTAGATGAGTGAGTCGTGTGGTTTGTTGCGCTAGAATCCATGACCCATGAGTTGGCAAAGATAATATTCGAGGCATTTAATCCAAAGGAAATTAGAAACTTACCTGAATATGCTAGAGAAGCACTACCTGAAGGCTTTTCAAGGCTGTTGATAAGGGATCTCAACCTTTCTATCTCCTTATGATTGAGACTATTCGACTTCTGTGGTGTTGCTTCTTCTTGATACGCTGGTGCCACATGAACCTGTCTACTTCCTTTGGGCTGATCACTTCTTTGGTTCCACTCACGACTTGGAGGCTTTCCATGGAGCTTCCAACACTTGTCACGAATATGGCGAGACTTCTTACAGTAGGTGCACCATAATCCTTTTCTGCTTTGTTTAATTTTTTCAATTGGAAGAGCTACTTCTTTTCCTGGTTTGGTAGTGCCACTAGCCACCATAGCGGAGCCATCTGTGCTTTGTGGTTCAAGCATTAAGCCTCTTTTGCTTTCTTCACTTCGAATTAGTGCTACCACTTCATTGAAATAAGGCACTTCTTGTTTTCCAAAAATTTGAATTCTCACTTAATCAAACTCTGGATTAAGTCCAACAAGAAAATCATAGACACGGTCCTGCTCAATGTAATTTTTCAACACAACTGCATCTTTTGAACATTTAGTTTGTATCATCCTATAATGATCAAGTTCTTGCCATAAGGATTTCAATTGATTGGCATACTCGGTGACAGTTCTACTTCCCTGTTTTGCAGTCATTGTTTTCACTTTAATTTCATAAACTTGAGATGCATCTTTCGCCTTTAAATAGGTCTGTTGAATATCATCCCAAATTTCCTTTGCAGTTGCCAAGAACATGCAAGTATCACTTATTTCAGGAACCATCGAATTCCATAACCAAGCCATTATCGTTGAATCTTCTTCCTGCCAAGTTTCAAGGTGAGGATCGTCTGATTTAGGGATTGCACTTGTGATATGACTTGTTTTTCCTTTCCCTTTGAGAATTGTGCGAACAAGTTGAGACCATTTGAGATAGTTTGTCCCACCCAATCTATAGGTTGCTTGAATGCTCAACAAATCTCTAGGTTGGTGGTTTCGGTTTAACTGTTCAGACGTAGTCAAGGAAGTGGTTTCTCCGACCTCTGATATTTTGCTCAAAGGAAAAAATGTTTAAAATAAAAAGAAAAAATGATAGACTTTGGCAATGAAGGCCAAACTAGAGAATAGAAAAATTCCAGAAACAAAGTTGACGACAAATATTGAAGTTCGGCAATGAAAGCCGTGGGATCATTCGTTAAACAAAAAATGATGGCAATGAAGGCTCTGATACTATATGAACAATTGAAAGAGAATTGTATTCCTCTTATTTTATTACCAAATAACAATGTCAGCTTTATACACATTAACCTAGCAAAAATAAAAAATCTAATAAAATCTCATGATTTATGGCAATCTAATCTAATCCTATAATTAATGGGTTTTACAACAAAATAGGAAAGCTAATAATATACAAAATTATCTCATAAATAGGATTTTCTCTACAGATATTTGCACATGACTTTTACGTTTAACAGTTTTTAGCATTATTTATATGAAGTTGTGTGGGGGTCCACAAATTTCATGTCCAAAAGTGATAAGAGTTAAAATCATCTATCAGTCTCTCAGTCTTACTCGCTTGCCTCTGTAGCCATTTTTACAGTTGCATTTAGCTGTAAGAAACTATGTTCCTTGTGTTCATAATAAAAATAGCACTGCTGATGTTGGACCAGGATAAAAACAGAGATGTAATTGTAGCATTCCCCGATGTTGATCCATTCTTTATCTTAGCAAGGCAGAAGAAGCAGCACCACAATGGTAAACAAGTATCAAGAAGGGCAATCTTGAAAGAAAATTCTGATTCATATGATCATCCTCACTTGTGGTATTCCACTTCTGAAGTTTTACGTGCATTAGAATTTTTCATCACAAGTGGGGAGGAACTATCAGGAAGCAATACTTTCAGGTTAGCATTTTGGAGTATTAAAAACTCATGCTGCATATTTTTGCAGTTTGTTTAATTCTCAAATTTTTACCCACTAGGCACTTTTCTGATTTGTTCTGGTGTATCCCTTTTCTGTGTTCGTTATTATATCCTCAGCTATGACTTGGTTGACCTGACAAGACAAGCTTTAGCAAAATATGCAAATCAGCTGTTCTTGAATGTCATAAAATCGTATCAGTCAAATGATGCCAGTGGAGTTGCTCACCTGAGCCAGAGGTTTCTTGATCTTGTTGAGGACATGGATGCTCTCTTAGCATGCCATGAGGGGTTTCTTCTTGGACCTTGGTTAGAAAGTGCAAGGCAACTTGCCCAAGATGAAGAACAAAAAAGACAAGTGAGTAGCCTTGCAAACTGACAATTGAATTAGATCGGAACCATGCAGACAATTGACTCTGTTTTTTATTCTAATTGACGTGTTCTCAAATGCAGTTTGAATGGAACGCGAGAACTCAAATAACAATGTGGTTTGACAACACGGAGGATGAAGCAAGTCTTCTTCATGACTATGGTAAGGAGATCAACAACACCTGAGTGTTGTTTATAAATCCTGTATGAAAAACGTGTCCTTTAATGTTAAATTTTTAGGCTTTCTGGGTATCCCTAATCATTATGGAGTGTTAAGTATCTCACAATTGGAAAATTGGGCACTTATCGCATGCATCCAAGCAGTTCATCTACACAAACGTCACCGTTTATTTCATGTGATTTTTTTGTTCCCTTTGTTGTAGGGAACAAGTACTGGAGTGGTCTCCTGCTAGATTACTATGGCCCCCGAGCAGCTATATATTTCAGGTTCTTAATCAAGAGCTTAGAGAATAGGCATGGTTTCCCATTGAAGGAATGGAGGAGAGAATGGATAAAGCTCACAAATGACTGGCAAACTAGTCGGAACACATTTCCAGTGAAGAGTAATGGAAATGCTTTGACTATATCCCGGTGGCTGTACGACAAGTACTTGCGCAGTCCTGATACATATGATCAATAAATGAAGCTGCCACAGCCACAATTGCAGCATCAAAAACAATACATGACTTCTTGGATAAGGTCATAATCTTGCACTTTATTTTTAAGTTCATTTGATGTGGGTTTGAGGGAGGGGGGCTAAGTAAATTTATGTATCACATAAACTATTCCCTTCAAAATTGAAGTTTGAGAATGAGACAAGAAACAAGAAGTCATTGCCATGTTATGAAAATTCTCACATTCTCTCAATGTTAATGTGAAAGGAAGCCAACACTTAATTGCATATGAAGTGTACATGTAAGCAAGAAGTAATTTACCTTCTCTCTTTAGAAAAAGGAAGTTAACATATTCTAGAAATCTAGCTTTTTCTTACTTTTGTTTTGGTTGCAACTATATTATATATTGTTTTGGTTGCAACTATATATATATATATATATAAATTAAAATTTTTCATATAAATATTAAGTTGATGTAAAAAATTAAATTTAAATAGCCTGTCGGAGAGGGAAAGTTAAGGTTTGACTTTCTGTTCTAAAGCTTAAAGTCAGGGCTGCTGCTTATTGACTGATAATAAAACTTCAGCACAATATTTATTTTCCTTTTCCTCTTTCTTTATATATATATATATATATATATGAAAATTTTGCCGATATTTTGAAAGGAGTTTTTTTTTTATTAATTTACTATAAAGTATTTTTTATTCCTCAGGAAAAAAAAAATAGGAAGTATTTTTATTTTATTGCACTAGGTAGTGTATGAATGTGTATGGGGGAGTTAAGAAGCTTCCAGGATGTGGGACCGTGGGACCTACATTTGTGGGGTCTAATGAATCAGGAATGAGGCATGAGAAAGTATTAAGAAATGGGGCCGGTGTTGGCTATATTGTCAAAGGATTAACTAATAATTTTCGATACTTCTAGAAGCTTACGCCCGCGCTTCTTTATGAATTTATCTTTTTGCCCTTACGTGCACATATCCAATTACCCCAATTGTCTGGAAGCTTACTTTTCTTTCTTTTTCTTTTTCTTTTTCTTTTCTAGATAAAATATTCATCACTTCACATGATTTTAAATTAAAATCTATAATCATGTTATATTTTCCTAAAAAATTAATCAAGTTAAATTCATTCTGATTATTAATTAAATATAATAAAACTCAGCTATATTATTATTAATAATATTAATATTTAAATCTTATAATAATAAACTTATATATAGAGAAGTCAGTCATTTAACAAAAGAAAATTTTCATTTAACTTATAAAAAAAATTTCATTTAATTCATTTAAGTCAAATTTTTCATACAGAAAAAATTTTAGACTCATTCAAAATTAATTTCTTGATTTTGTCTCTACATATATATTTTTTTATATTTTTAAAAATTAAAATGAGAATTTTCTATTCAATTTAAATTTGAAAATACTATTCTTTATTATATAAAATCCAATATGAGTTATCTAATAAAAAATTATGAGTCATCTAATATATGGATCCAATGTTAATATTTTTATTATTTTTGTCACATTATAATTATGATTATATATATATATATATAAATAACTGAAGATTTTTGCAGGATGCCTTACAAAATTTGATAGAATTTGAACTCTGCTAACATATTATTATAATTTAGAAGAAATAGTAAAATTTTTAAGAAGAAATTCAATTTTTTATAAAGAGATGTATATTAGATTAGATTAATTTTCCATGAGAACCTGGTCTTCTCTCTTTGACTGCTTTTTCCAGGCTTATGATGCTGATATTTAACTTAAAACTATAAACCCAAAAAAAAAATAAAAGGGTATTTCTGTCAAACGAAATAAATAATTTACACACGTACACACGTGTCAAAATTGATTAATCGAAGTTCCTACGCTTACGTTTCCGGAGTTAGACCAGGTATAAAACACGCAATAAATTGCATAACAAATCGCATTTGAATCCATAAACCGTAAACAGAATTTCCCAATAAACCTCCCTTCGTTCATAAATCTCTCTCTCTCTTTCTCTGTTAGAAATCGGAAATTGAAACATGAACGGAAACAGTTCATATGAAACCTCGTGGGCAGATCAATGGGACGACGGTCAAGATCCAGTTTACAATTATCAGAATCAGAAGAGCAGTAACACTACTTCATCCGCAGCTAAATACAAGCAGAAGGTAGGAGAAGGCCTGGGAAAAACCAAAGCTGTTGCTTCTACAGGATTCAAGAAGATCAAAGGAGGAAGTATTACTGGTTTCCATTGGATCAAAGACAAGTATCATAAGACTACCCATAAAAATTGATTGATTGATTGATTAAAATTTCTTTCTCTCTGTTTCGTTCTTCGTTTTCCTTATTTTGTTTTCTGTTTTTTTAAATATTCTTTTGTTTATTTTGTGATTTTGATGTAATATAATATGATTTTTCTTTTGTGGTTTTGTTGTCTATTGACTTGTAGATTTGTGAATTTTGAATAGATTTTATATATTTGTTTTGTATAATATAACTGTTCTTGTTTTGTTTGTTGTTTTCATCGTTATGGAGATTCTTTTGGTGTTTTTAGTGAGAGAAATTATTATTTAGGGTGTGAATTTATGCGTAATTAAAATAAAAATATGTTTATATAAATTTATTTTTATATAATTAGAATGATAATATATTTTTTTTATTTATATAAAAGTTAGATTCATATATTATTAAAATGATAAGTATTCATATAAATTCTCTTTATATAATTAAGATTAACAGCTATAAATTTTAATTTTTGAAATAAAATACTTCTGAGTAGATTATTTTAAGGGGTAAGCTGAAGAAAACAATTACTCCACAAAAGCTAGTGTTTTTGGTGGGGGTATCAAGCCAAGGTGCCATTTGGCAATATTTTGAATAGCAATTGCAAAATAAGGTATCAAGCCATTGGATTGGCTAATTGGCTCTGTTATGATTTAAATTAAGATGAAAATGATAAAAACAGGGATGTGCTCAATACTTTATAAACCTTGTTAAAAAAAATCTAACTCAATTCAAATAAAGCAACTAAGGTGAAAAGAGGTAATGGGCTTATTTACTTTGTAAGTAAGACTTCTTATTGGTCTTCTTGGTTGGTTTGACCTAAATCAGCAACCTTAACATCTAATTAGTAGTTTGAATTCTATATAATTATGTATTATTCACTGGGAAAACTGATTAAATTCTCTGTATTATTATGTATTTATGAGACATGGATGAGACACACAAAATATCCATATTATCTAATTAATAGCCTCAAAAAGTTCCAGTAGTCTAACTAGTGGCCTCAAAAATGAATCCAATATCTAATTGATAATTTCAGATTGAAAGGATAATGATTGACACACCTAGTAGTTCTATATGTATTCAATTAAAAAAAAATTAAGGTATGCATTGTAATTCTTTGGCAATAAGTCCAATTCTCTACAACATTATGAGTTTGTTAATGTAGCAACATATTAGATTGTAGATGACAAAATTATCTGAAAAGTTCATTTATATGCAATACAATACACAAATATTGGCATTGAAATGGCAGGCAACATCTACAGTGGTATAATTTTCGAACATCATGTAAAATTTATTAAAAATTAAATCATATTTTATGTCGATATTAATGAATTTATAAAACAGTATATTTTTATTATATAATGAAAACTCAAAATTATATCTTAAATAATAAATTAAGTTTTGGTTCATATTAATAAAATATCAATAATCCTGACATATTCTTCTAAAATAGTCTCTTTTAAAGGTGTTGAGATTGAAATAATCTCAACTCTCTAAGGTTTGAATCTTTCGTTTCATGTATTATATGGTTAATAATATTATTTTAATTTATTAAAAAAAATAAAAATTGAAGCCATTGCCATCGCCATTGAGCCCGCGGAATGATATAGCGTTCGTTACATGGGCATCAGCCTTTAGGCTCGCAGTCTGGGCCTTTTAATAAATAATCAATAGGTTTGTGTAGATAGTGTCATGCTATTCAATATTTAGGATGTAGAACCCAAATCGATATAACCAATTAAATTAAATTAAATTCATCAAAATAAATTAAAATCGATAATTTTATAATTTAATTTAATTTAATTTAATTTAAAAATAAAATAAATTAAAATTTTGATTTAATTTGCTATTTGAGTATTTTCTTAGTTTCAAATCGAAATTCTATATATATATATATATATATATATATATATATCACTATTATAATTGAATATGTTTAATTTTATTTTATATATAATTATATTTTTTAATCTGATATTAATTTAAAATTTAAAAAAATATTATTTATGAAAATTAACTAAAGATAAATAAAAAATAGTCTAATTTTTGAGAAAAAATATAAATTTTAGATATACTAATTAATGAAATAGATAAGTTTTGAATTGTATAATATTATATTATTTAAAAAAAATTATTATCGATATTTTATCAGTATTTTTTTAATTTATAATAAAATAATTACGATTTACAAAAAAAAATAATTTAAAATCGATAAATTAAAAGTATTTAAATTGAATCAAATTGAATTAAAATTATCGATTTGACTACAATAATAATTTAATAATAACCCTTTAAACTGATTAAACCGAACCTATACCACCCAGTGTAATAATAACTATGAAGAATGCTCTAAAAGAAAAATGGAAATATCATCAAATTATGAGTTTGCAAATCTAAAATCTTAAAAAAAAAAAGGGGGAGGAAGGAAACCTAAAATTTCAGACTAACCAATCGGTCAATAAAAGTTAGGTATAAAATGAAATTATTGATTAACATTATGTCTGGAACAGAGGAAACAATAAAAAAAAATACAAATATTTCCTATCATTCTTTTATTATTATTATTATTTTCAATAGAGAATAAACTTTATTAAAGATTATACCCAGGAATATAGTTACAAATATTTGAAATGGGAAAAGAAACCATTACAGAAATGACTTTATACTTGTAAAACCTAAGAAAATTATAACTTGAGAAAAATATAAAAAAAAATAGACAATAAAACAAATGAAAAGAACCACCAAACATACAGGTGGGAATAACACATGAATGCAAGAAATTGGTAAAATATATATATGAAAACTCTATTGATGAAGCCCAAAAGACAATGGATCGATGAAAAGCGCCGAATACATTGAACCAAAAAATTCACAAACTAGTGATTAAAGACTGGCATACTTTAATAAAAATGTAATCACCATAAAAAAAAATTTGGATATTAAATGGATCGGACAAATTGAGGGGTTGATGTGCCAAAAACACATCAGTTCCTGCTGTGTAGACTTTTTAAGGGTTAAAAAAAAATTTTAAATTTTTTTTAAAAATTATAATATTATAATATTTTTTACAACGAATCCAATAACATATTTTTTGTACAAAATAAAAATTAAATAAATCTAAAAATTATAAATACATATATATTAGAATTTTTAATTTCCATCACTCAAAATTATATATTAGTGTTTATTTGTTTCATTATATTAAAAAATAATAATTTTTCTTTTAACACATACAAATTATCTATTTAATTTTACATTTGATTCTAATATTAAATTTTTAAATGCATAAATGTTTATGAGATTATTGAAATTTTTTGTATTTATTGGATTTAATTTATTTAAACACTATCATATTTTTATGTATGTTAAATTTTTAATGTTTTATTAAATATTGCAGAACATTTTAATGTATTAAGTGTATTTATATTTTAATTATATTTGATTGATGTTTTATGTATCTGAATTTTATTAATATTTTTTAAATAAATTTATTTTTCTTTTCAGTTATTATTTATAAATTATCTAATTATATTTAATAATATAAAATTTAAGTGGAGAGTGAAAATTTTCAGTAGAGATAAAATGGAAATTAAGTTATCCCCATTTGTGAGGGGGAAATGAAGATGTGACTGGGGGTGGGGACTGTACTAAAATGTTGCCTATAAAACATTGTTCCCGTGTATGGCTAATCATGTGGAATATTGATAGCTTCAAAGAGTTGGAAAGTTTGGCATGAACAGTAAGTCTTCTTAGCAAGTTGGATATGATGAAAAACTTGACACAACATGTCATCTGTCTCGCCGCAATCTGAAATTAACCCTATATTTTCCCCATTGTTGGTCCTGATCCACTATCTCATGCTGCAAATTCTAGTCCCCCAGAGACCATTCTGCATATATTGAAATTTAACACACTTTAGGCATTTATCAGCCGTTTAATACAGTGGATGGTAAGGCAATACAACAAAGTATTCGATGTATAATGCACTTTTCACTAACCCAAATGTAGGACATTTTTTCATAAATTCAGTTGGATCCTATATTTTTGCAAGTGCAAAGCCTGTGGCATTCAATAATTTTCTAGGCATAACCTATGCACTTTGTTAGCCGCAATGAATTGAAATTGGTGGGTGCATGCCTAGTTGAAAATAATTTCTTTGGAAATTGAACCAATTACTTACATGCTACCACCATATAAACTTCACTTTAGTGTGGATGAGGATAGCCATATTTAAGGATAGTAAGCGAAGAATTTTTCTTTGGAGAATTTATTTAATTATATAGATTTTTCATATTTAAATAATAATTATCTATTTCATTTATTCAAGTTACTATACAAACTATTTTATATAAATAAATAATTAGATATGAAAATAAATATTTTATAGTTTTGATATTCAAATTATAAAATTTATTATATTAAATAAAAATGAAAATAATACTTTTATAGTTATTAGTTTTATAGTAATATAGATTTTTAATTAAAATCATAAAAGTTATATTTTTATGAATTATTACGAGATGCTTAATAACTTCATTCAACATAATTAGTACTTAATTATTTAAGTTGTTTAGTAATGTTTATATCAAAAACTCAACTAAGCTAAAAATAAATTAAAATAATAAATTAAAATTTACACTGAATATAATTAATGATTAAATTTTTAAATATTTTTATAATTTAAAAATTATATCACCTATTTCATTTAATAATTAAAATTTAACACTTCGATTTTCAATTTTACCGATGAAAGTTAATTGCATTTTACTAGAAAATTAGCCCGTTCCTGATCCTGACCACTAAATAATTTCTCATCAGAATTCTTTAAACTGCATATGGACTATCAGACTAAGTGGCTGATTATTAGCCCTAAATTCGGAGACAT
Source organism: Aleurites moluccanus (assembly GCA_948193065.1). Lineage (NCBI taxonomy): Eukaryota > Viridiplantae > Streptophyta > Magnoliopsida > Malpighiales > Euphorbiaceae > Aleurites > Aleurites moluccanus. The sequence goes on along the minus strand of CANXYC012039492.1, from coordinate 27,913 downwards.
ATATTCCTATCAGACTTGTTTGTTTTTAATAATGATATAAAAAAATCGATCATAAATCTATTATTCAGAAAAATATATATTTATCGTTAAGTGTTATATCTCGATGCGCTTTTTATTTAACTTATTGACTACTCTTAATAATTTTATTTAGAGTATTATTATTAATTAAGAGTTAAGCTAGTCTTAAGTTTCAAGTCAGTCATTACTTAACTAGTAAAGCATGTTCAAGATTAAACTAAAACCACGGTTGAAACACACGAGGGAACAGACTTCATTGTTTCTCAAATTTTGAAAAATCCACTTCATCTTTTTGCCTTCTTAGTCAAGAAGCAAGCCACTACGGAGAAGATCTGTATTTTCTTGATGGCCACCTGACCAATTCATAAAATATTAGGCATTCAGCAATTTAGTTTGGATTCTCTGTTTTTTTATATATTTTATTCGCTGTTTTATATTTTTTTTTTATGTATTATATAATGTATTTTTAAAATATTTTAATAATTAATATTTTTTTATAAATAATTTGATTTATAAAAAATAGAAAATAGAAAATAAAACACATAAGAAAATAATGAATTTGGACTGTTTCAGTTGGTCATGAGTAGTGCTAATTTGAGACTTTAGAAAAAAGTTATATTAGTGTCAGTAATTAAAATTTGAAATTTAAAATAAATTAATTTAAGTTATGGGTTGGTAAGTGCAATTTGTGTGATAATTTGACTCCACAAATGAATGATATATATATATATATATACACACATACGAAACTTTGGGTAATTTATTAAGGAGTTTATTCAAATTATTTTATACCTAAAATTATTATCAATGAATGATAAAATTAAAAAAAAAAATTATATATAAAAACTATAAAAAGCTAAAAATTATTAGACAATTACAATACCCACCGACGCTTTGATGATACTTTTAATCCCAATTATCTAACAATAATTAGACTTGCTTCTTTATCCTAACCTCCATAACACTTTGCCATTTTATATTTATTTTTTTAAGTTAAAGAAAAGAAGATGAGAAAGCATTGAGTCAAGTAGTAAGGCATAAGATAATAAGAAAATGAAAAAAAAATTATATATTGGTATCTGAATTTTTTAAAATATATTATTTTAATATTTAAATTTTTTTTTATTGACAAATTTATCAACTTTTGAAAATAATTACAAATAAATATTTGTAACTATTTTGGGTCATTGAAATATTGCTTCAATTCTCTAATTCTATGTAAAATCTTATTTTTATATTCAATAACTTAAAATTTTTTTTTCCAGTTTTCAAGATATTAAAGTTGCAAATTAATATTTCGATAATAAAAAACAGTTAAAAATAATAAAATATTTATATAAAATTATTTTTAAAAATTGAGAAATTGATCAGATAAAAAAAATATTCAAACATCAATAAAATTCAAACATTAATGTATAATTTTTTTCATTGACCTATTAATTTTACGTGTGGCACTAAAGGTAAATTGATGACACGTGAGAAATGACGTGAGGATAATTTTGAGTATGTAAACTCATATTTTGCGTGGTTAGCACTTTGATGAATAAAAATGAAAATAAATAAATAAAATTATTTTTATAATTTAAATACTGATTATATAAAAAAAAATATTCATACACTAAAATAACAAATTTTAAAAACACAGAGATCAATAATATGATTTTTCCTTAATTTAATCATTTATCTCAATAAAGTTGATTATTGATTTTAAGTTTTTATTAATTTAATAAAAATTATTAAAAAGAAAAAAAATATTAGTATTATTATCTTATATTTCATAAAATTTATTATATTTATTTATCTCTTTATAAATAAAAAAATTATTTTTAATGCATTATTGTAGAATTTAGTGATTGAGATATTAAAATAATTAAATTTAATAAGATAAAAGATTATATAAGGAAACTTAATGATTCAAAACACTAATAAGATCATCTTAAAAAATCTCTAACAAAGACCAATAAATAGTAAATCTTTAGTCAAAATTTTTTATTGACCAATTAATTATTAATTAAAATTACAACTAATAAAAATTTGGTGACCCTTCTTAGGATTTAGTGATGCTTTTTGGGAGCGAAGAATATACTTTGTTTACTTAACAGTACAGGGCAAGAGTGGGGCCATGTGCTGGAAGGTCCCACCAAAGGTACAACTGAAAGCTCCTCATCTCTCTATCCCTCCAAAAATAAAAAAAGGAAACAGAGGAAAATAACTAAAACAGAATAAAAAGCAGAGGAACTATACACGAAGACTTCTTTTCACAAAAACAGATAAAAATAAATACTCACCCAATAAAATAATTTTTTTATCTTTCTCAAAATATATTCTTATTTTTTTATATTAATTAAATAAATAAATATTAAATATATTATTTATTAATTCATATCAATATTATCACACATATTAATTATATTTTTATTTTTTATATTAAAATTATAAATTTAATTAAAAATATAAATATTTTAATTATTATAAATATTAAAAAATAAAAAAAAATTGAAAAATATATATTAGTAGTATTTTAAATTAATCTGCATCATCGTCATCTTATTCATATGATATTTTTTTTTTTTTATGTAGCACTGGATGTGTTATCTTTTTTTTTTTTTAAGTATTTTGATAATTAATAATTTTTTTATTAATAATATGGCTAACAAATAAAAATATATGAGGCAGAAAATAAAATATTAATTTAAATAAAAAATACATATTAATTTTAAATAAATATATTTTATGAAGAAAATAATAAAATTAATATAATAAATTAAAAATAATTAAAAAATTTTAATTTACGGAGACAGCTAATAATTTTTTTTTATTAATAATATGACTAATAAAAAAAATATATGAGACATAAGAAAAAATATTAAATTAAATAGAGAATTTATATTGATTTTAAATAAAAATATTTTATGAAGAATATAATAAAATTAATATGATAAATTAAAAATAATTAAATTTTTTTAATTTACGGACTTTTTTTTTTGGACGAAATACTAAAATTCTCTCTTTCTGTGTCAACGTGCTTAGCGCTAGCGAGTGGCTTCTGGTCTCTGTCTCTGAAAATCCATTACCGATACCTGTACTATATAATATTAGATCTTTAATATCCTTTTTTTATTCTAATTTTTATTATCTTCCATTTCACCATCTTTTTCTCTGGATTTCACATACATAATGTGCTATGAGCCAAAAAGTACATATTTTTGGTGGGTCTTTTTAAAAGATTAGCTCATTTGGCTCCTAGTATACAGTGGATTGAATTGGTGGACGGTCATTGTTTTTGTACAATTTGGGTTGGGGTGTGTATAAAAAGTGCTCTGTTTTTTGGAGATTTGAGTCTTTTGTATTATATAAATAGCTAGTCTTTATTCGAAATTTGTGGAATTGAAGATCTGTTATTGTGCTGATTGATGATGGGTAGTTCGGAGGAGAAGGTTGTGGCTGTGATTATGGTCGGTGGACCCACAAAAGGTATAGATTTGATTGAAATTTTGTGTTGAAATGTGCTCTGGTAGTTTAGAAATGCAAAATTGAGAATTCCCATTTCGTATTTTTGTGTTCTTTTTCAATTTATAATTTTGTATGTACTTCATTGAGTTTGGTTTTCTTTTCCAAAGGATCTGATCTATTTCTTTAGTTCCCTTCAATTTTGATGAAATTTGTCAATAATTGTTAGATTCGTTTGAGAATTTCATTGGAATATTTTCATTCAGGAACTCGATTCCGGCCATTGTCATTGAATGTCGCCAAGCCTCTTTTTCCTTTAGCAGGTCAACCAATGGTTCACCATCCAATATCTGCTTGCAAAAGGGTATTTAATCTAAAAGCTGTCATTAAATTGTAATAGTAGAATTTTGAGGATATTCAATTTTCAGTTTGTTAGTATCTTGTTCCAGATTCCAATCTAGCTCTTCCATTTTTCTTTATCCATTTCTCTTTCTTCTAATAAACTTTTGAGATTTCATTTTTCTGTTTCAGATTCCAAACCTGGCGCAGATCTATCTTGTTGGTTTCTATGAGGAGCGAGATTTCGCATTGTATGTTTCATCAATCTCCATTGAGCTTAAAATCCCTGTGAGGTAACTGACTTGATGATTTACTTTGTCATTTGCTTTATTTCATAAGTTTTGCAATTTTTCTGATAAGTGATTATCTAATCTTTGCTTGTAGATATTTGAGGGAAGATAAGCCGCATGGTTCTGCTGGTGGGCTCTATAACTTCAGAGATCTAATCATGGAAGACAATCCGGTTTTCATCTTAACCAATGACTACTGTGTTTATAATTCATATTCCCTTTTGCTTCTGCATCTCTAGTTATGTGACCATGCGTGAATTGTAACATGTTCTAACAATTAGATTTAGAACTTACATTTGTATTTGGAAAATTCATAGTGATGCTTGATCATCCTTTTTCTGCAGTCTCACATCTTCTTGCTGAATTGTGATGTTTGCTGCAGTTTTCCACTCCCAGAAATGCTTGGTAATTGCCTTCTCCTGCCGAAATCAAATCTCGTTTGACTTCTTAAGTTGATTTGAATATATTGTTTAATTCTTCTTCAGAATTTCATGCGTGTATTTTTTGAGTAACCCACAACGCAAATTATTCATGATATTGTGATAGCTTTCTTGTGCTTATAGTTGAAGTAAGAAAACAGCTTCTATGTTGCGAGGTCACTACGTCTGAGTAACCCACAACTCAAATTATTTATGATATTGTGATAGATTTATTGTGCTTATAGTTGAAGTAAGAAAACAGCTTCTATGTTGCGAGGTCACTACGGCTTAGTTTATATTTGTATAGCAGAAGTTTTAACTTCAGTTTTGCTTATAATTCTGCAGAGGCTCACAGAAGATATGGTGGGATGGGAACTATTCTAGTAATCAAGGTTAGTTGCGTTCAAAATTTTTAATGTAGGAGACTCTATTTGAGGTGTGATCTTCCTGCAGCAGACTGTGTTTGTTTGTCTGCATGTTTCACTTCATTATTCTTTTCCTTTGCAGGTATCTGCTGAGTCAGCCAGCCAGTTTGGTGAATTGGTAGCTGATCCTGACACCAACGAATTGTTGCATTACACAGAGAAACCTGAAACTTTTGTACGTACAAGTTCAGAGATTCTTAATATTTATATTTCAATCTTTTGGTATTGCCAAGAAGGCTCCATTTTATTCCACTTTTTCTCTTGCTTTTTGAGAAAGAGAAAATCATAATAATTTCTTAACACATTACTGTTACTTCTGATTTTCTTTTTCTTGGAAGCAAAAAGAGGGGAAAACCCAAAAAAAAAATCCAAGTATTTTTACTATTTACTTTCTATTCTTCCATAAATTCTTCTCTTTCTTTTTTTAATCTCTTACTTTTTTCGTGTTGTGTTGTGATGCAGGTAAGTGACCTGATAAATTGTGGTGTATATGTGTTTACACCAGATATATTTACAGCCATCCAAGGCGTTTCTTCTCAACGAAAAGACAGAGGTTAGAGATACACAGTTATGCTGATAGGATAATGATAAATGATTAAGTTAGAAGTTTCCAGAATACTGTAGCATGAGCATATAAGTATTGGTTTTAAACAAGGTTTTGATCTTTCAATTTGAAAATATCCATAAACTAAATGTTTCAACATTTCTGCTTACTATGCATATTGTTGGTCTCTCCTGGGACATAATCTTAACTCTATTCAACTATTTTGCAGCTCATCTCAGACGTCTTTCTAGCTTTGAAGCCCTTCAATCAGACACAAGGTACGCCCTTTACCATCCAGCATTTTTGTCCTTAAATCATTGATATTGATGCCTCTCAGCTGAGTAATTCATTATTAGCATGCTTAGCATCAACATTTTTTTGACAAATTTAAGTGCCCCTATGTGGCATATTATGGATTTTACTTCTGTTTGTGTATCTCTAGTTTCACTTCCGTGGTTAATGCATGTTGCAAGGAAATTGGGATAATTTATTGGCATTGGGAAAGGTAATAATTAAAGTCAACTGAGCTGTCTATTTGACATTAGGAAAAGAAGAGGCTATAATTAAAAATTTCTTGAAATTGGAAACTGAAAAAGCATATATTGTTTTCTTGTTTTTTAAACAAATCTAGCTGAAAAGTTAAAAAAGTATAACACGCTCCAACTCCATAATACATCAACAATGGTTGTGACATGACGTAGGTTTGAATTGATTCTAATACATTTCATTTTCTTCTTAGGCCTTTCAAATTGTTGAATAGATTAAAAAATGATAATGATGCTTGTAAATTACCATTTGTTGCTGTGTGTGTAATTGAGGGAGTGTGCAAATTAAGGTATTAGCATAATAGTTTGTTAATTTTGATGAGAATTGCCAAACACATAGTGTGGTTGATGGAGCATCAAATAATGTCTGTATTTTAGCTATAACAAGAAAATTAAACATTTACTCAGTATATCTTGTATCCTTATTAGCAGAATGTTAGTTTTCTTGTATATCCAACTGGTGATAGGCTTTGACTGGGGTAATATGAATTTTAATTCTTAATCTAAATGTACTTTTATTAAAAGAAAAATACCATTGTGCTCAGAAAAGTTCGCATAGACCCCTTAAGGCCATCCCTTGATATAGAAATTCATCAAAATTCTTAGGCTTTCATTTCATTTCTTTCAATTCTATCATAGTGTTGCTGTTGCTCAATTAGGAATTTGATAGAACTCACTGTTCAACTTCTTATTCTGATAAAATTTCTTCAGCAGGAGTCTTCCCACAGATTTTATGAGATTGGATCAAGATATCCTGTCACCCCTCGCAGGGAAAAAGCAGCTATATACATATGAAACCATGGATTTCTGGGAACAAATTAAAACTCCAGGGTAAGCCAAACTATTTGATGTGGTGTTTTGCCTATTAAAGTAGTTATATGACGTTTCCCAAATCAATACTTGCAGAATGTCCTTAAAATGTTCTGCTCTGTATCTTGCCCAATTCCAGTACACCTCCCCACATCTTTTGGCTAGTGGAGATGGCTCAAGGAGTGCCACCATCATCGGTGATGTTTACATTCACCCGTCAGCGAAAGTACATCCGACTGCAAAGGTTGTTTTTCCATCTTATTCTGATGTCTGGTTTATTGATGCACAATGAGTGATGTACTGCTGGTCAATGCAATCTAGCTAGTACAGCATTCAGTTGGGACTTATTCTTATGATCACTTGTCAATGAAATGCAGAATGGACCAGAAACATTGTACAATTATTTTTCTATTTTTCCCTGATTGCTTCAACTATGATATTGACTTTCTGGAATTTGGTGCAACAGATTGGTCCCAATGTCTCAATATCTGCCAATGCCCGTATAGGACCAGGAGCTAGGCTCATCAGTTGTATCATCCTAGATGATGTTGAAGTCATGGTAGGAAATGAATTGAGGGGTTTTGAAGTGTTTAAGATTTGACTTCTAGATATGCTTACAAATGTGGGAGTTCAGGTGGAAACCACCAAAACTCATCTTAAACTTGACTGCATGTTTTTTTCTAATTTTTCAGGAAAATGCAGTTGTTATACATGCAATAGTAGGGTGGAAATCTTCCATTGGGAGATGGTCCCGGGTCCAGGCAAGTTGGCTTTCTTGTGATGCCTCTAAGCATTTGAGTGTTGACTATCATATATACTGCTTTCCCAAAATTCTTTTGGTGCATTAGTCTCATGGTAACGTAACAAAAGATGAAGTTTAGCTATAGTAAATCACATGACCCATCTTCCAATTGAAATGATGAATATTAGCAACACAGTTGTAATACATGCAAGTTTTGCATTACCATTGAGCTAATGGCCAAAATTAACAGCATTGCTCTTCTTTATTTTCTAGTTGTTTTGCTATTTGCTCTAAATCACATTGTAGCATTTTAGTTTATTAAATTCAGTCTACTTATTACAGGCTGCAGGAGATTTCGATGCCAAACTTGGGGTTACGATCCTTGGTATTTTCTTGATGCATACTCTTTTCATTTGCCATTGTTTTTCCTTTATAAATAGATAACTTCTGGCTCTGCAGAACCTCAGGTTATTTTCTTTGCTTCAGGTGAATCAGTGAATGTTGAAGATGAAGTCGTAGTAGTTAATAGCATCGTTCTTCCAAACAAGACACTCTATGTTAGTGTTCAGGAGGAAATAATCTTGTAGTGGACCTGAATATAGATTTCACATCCTGTTTCAGCATCTCTCTAATGTAGTCATTTTGATCTTTTACTTGAGGTAGAAAAAGCAAATATTTTTGAAGTTCTTGTTACCCATTTGTAAAATGACATCCATAATTTGTAATAAAGAAATGACATGTCTCCTACCAAATATTCTCACTTTTTTTTTTCTTTTTTTTTTTTTGCTCTATAAAATTCTGTTTCTTCCCATGCCGTGCTACAGAATCTAATAGGAAAATGCTTTAGAACATTCTTGTACTAATTATAAAATCATAATTTTTATTTCAATAAAATCATTATTATTAATTTTTTATAAAAATTTTGACATCATTGAAGATCTCTTGGGTAAGGCTTCAATGCTAAAGGCTTATCTCTTGACATAAGGTGAGTCTTTTATGAACAAAGCAAAAATGTTTAACAAGTTTAACTGGATGTCGTTTATAAAAGCCATTATAAGGGTGTCAACAGTGGGCTCTCGCCTGGCAACTAGTGTTAACCTTAAAATAGAAAAGTAGTGTAGAAGTGAGTTGATAAACTATAAGTAGCGTAAAAGTGAGTTGAGAAACTTAAAAAACTATCTTCTATTTTGCATCTTAGACTCGTTGTGGTCTCAAGACGACTAAAAAACAGAGAATATAGCAGAAGAAAACAGATCAAAGTTGTAGGACAAAAGCTTCTTAGGAACATTCTACTCCAGCAGCAAGGACAATTTGATCTTATACAGGAAAAGGCACAAAAATTCTTTTCCACTTGCTTGGATACATAAACTTACAAAAATTGAGTGTTAATTTATAAGTAATTCGTACAATCAGATGCTTACACATTAAGAAAATGTGTACAATTTTAACTCTAAAATAAATGAATATCAGGAAGATAGGCATAATAAGTTGGGGCATCAAGTAGTATTTGCATCCAACTTAAGGTCTCATCTCTTCTTTACTTTGCCCCTTGCAGTTCGAAAAGGTTAAGGGGAGTCCATGCTACCTAAATCAACTCATCAGGAAATGCAGACAGGTGATGAATCAAGAGATTTGTTCATTTGGTTTCTTGCCGGCAACTTCTGTGTACCATGATTTCCATGCTTCCATGTAATGAGCAAAAAGTTCTCTCAAAGCTGCAAAATTAAGCAGTCAAATCAGCTTCCTAATTCATACTGATATAATGTTCTGCAGCAAAACAATGACAAATTTAAAACCAGATGATAAGAGCATCTTTCTAGAATCTAGATGAGCATTGCCTGAGGAGCAATAGAGTAAATCATTGAATACCATGCTTCACAATGGAAGGTTATAAGCAGTCAAGCTAGCACATCACCAAGCCAGAAAATAGAAATAAACAGCCAACTACATGATGTTTAGGAGACATGATTTCTGTTTCATATATACAATATTTCTGATACCCAATTTCAAGTAATTGGATCATAAAAAGTTTGTTTAGTCCAACCAATTCTTTTAACAAGCATGAAGTATTATGTCATACCTTGGTTGTGATACTGAGGGCGGTAAGTAGATGCAAGACTCTCCCAATCATGAATTTGAGACATTTTATTCTCAGAGCCGCGAACTTTGGATACTGTAACTGGAGCAAAAGGGCCAAACTGGTAACCCTTTGAACCCTGCTGTGAATCCTGACCCAAACTGCTTATGTCTGCAATAGTTACTACATCTTCAACTTTTATTTGATTGTCCATTTTTAAGTTCTCGCTTTTACTCCCATCAGCTGAAAAATCCACTCTATTTCTTTTGAAGCAAATGTTAGTAACATCAACTCCAAATGTTCTTTTCCTTGACTCGGCCAAGGCATCACCCAATCCACACTCAGATTTCCCTCCCAAGCCCAACCACCTGAATGCTGGTTTCTTGGTCTCAGATGTATGAGTCTGCATATCATATAATGAAACCCAGATTGAACATTTGTAATGATGATTGAAACATAAAAGTATGTGTATCCATTTAATTTTTCAGTTAAGCATTTGCAATACCTTTTCAATAAGTTTCAAGGAAGATAGCACATTTGCAATATCATACAATCGTCTTACTTTTGCTGTAGAATCATTATCATTGAGAGAATGTCAGTAAGAGTTCACAAAACCACTGATAGTCCAAAATCACTAAGAGCAAAATTGAGAATAATTACTTCTCATTATTGAAGAATTGTGGGCATCCCCAAGCAATAGTTTTGCAGTTTCATCGAGGGAGATTATATCTGCCTGAAAATAAATTCCCTCATGAGTACCAATTTAACTGATATTTTTTAAGAAATCAGTGAATTAACAATGTCAATTTCTTACTCACTTTAGAGCACAGGAAGATCTTGACAAAATTCTGTGTGAGAAGTCCCAAAGATTTTTCTTTTCTGTTATCTGTAGCATAAACAATAACGCTTGGTCATAATTGGTGATTAAGCAGCTATGACAACCTAGTAGATAATTGACAATAACATATTCTCTTGAATAACTCAATTCAAAATTATTAATATGTATGCAGTTTTTCAAACAAAATCCAAACACATTAAATTGCAAATTGTGAATTTGTGATAAATGCTAATTGGAATTTTTTTTCCTTTTATGATTCATTTATAATGTGTTAATGTCTTAACTAAAGTCAAAGGCAAGAACAGTTTCAAACTTGTGGAAAATCACTTACCAAATCTCGATGCTGCGGTTGATTTGACAATGCTACTGGCAATTGAATTATCATTTTGGCTTCCTGTGTTATTGGAATCACAATCTTCTTCGTCATCATTGTCATCATCTGACACCTAAAAAGAAAGCAAAATGTGGAAATGCCATTAACTACAACCCCAGAAAAATAAAAACCTATAAAAAGTTCTGAGCAAAGAGTTCATAAAAACAAATTCACTCACTTTCTCACAATTGCTGCTCTGCTGCTTATCAAAACTGGTTAAATTTTCTCTCAAACACTTCTCCTGTTACATTATAAGCAAGCCGATCAGTGCTACTTTCAAATATAACAATTATATAAAACAATTATTCATAAAGAAAAATCCCCTTTGTTACCTTCAACTCCTGCAGAGCTTTAGGAATTGCCGCAAATCCTTTCCACGTATACTTATTCTTTGCTTTTCTTGCAAGAACCTAAAAGGTTATCAAATACCCAGATGAGAAGACAGATAAAAATAATTAAAAAAATAAAATAAAATAAAAACTCACCCCAACACTCTCTAAAACGTTGACGATATCATAGATCCGCCGTCTCTCAACGCCTGTAAATCTCAAAATCCATTGAAGTTACGATCCCACCCAAAATCACACTAAAAAATATAACAAAAACTTGCAATAAATCAAGATAAACCACCTAATTTTAAAGCAGCATCATCCAGACCAATAACTTCAATTCCATCTCTATCATATAAGCCCAAGAAACTGCACAAAACATATAAAGAGTATTAAAATCTATTCCAGCAATGGAATTAAAAGAAACCCAAAAAAGAAAAAAGAAAACCCATAAATAAAGAAAGACAAAGATTGGTACTTGGTGCAGAGCAGGCCGAGGGATTTCTGTTTTCTGCTATAGTTGTGGTGGCGACAAGAGGATTCCGGCGCTTCACCAAACAATAACGGCATCGTTTTGCAAGCAGATCTGAAAAGTAATGGAGAGAAGGGAGTAGCCAATAGAGAGAGAAATTGCAGTGAGAAAGCGGCTAAAGACCGTTAAAAAGACGAATGGCGCGGCAAGAAATTTTCAAAGGGAGGGATCCGTTTGGTTTGGGTTATTGAGTGTTTGGAGGGATTGGGACTTTTAGAATTTTTGAATTATGGGATAGATTAGCGGGAATTTGAATTGGAGGGCGCAGCTGATAAATATCAAAATTACTAATTTACCCTTATAGCCTCAAAATTTAATATTTATTTTTTTATTTGAGTTTTAAATAAAGATAGAAACGGATCGAATTTAAGGGTAAATTTCATAAAATTTGAGCTCGATTATTTAAAAAATGAAAATATTTGTTCTACCACCTTGAAGCATGTGATGTTGGTTTATATATATATATTTTTTTATTTTTTCTTTAATATTTTTAATATTATTTTCTTATATATATATATATACATACAATATAATTTATATTTTACATAATTATAAATTAAAAATATATAAATTAAATATAAATATAATAATAAAAAAATAAAATAAATATATAATATAAATAATTGGATTAGGTTTGTATCTGACTTGAAATTAACATAATTTTTCATTTGTCCTATTTATTATACGGGATAATTTCACAAAACAAATAAAATTATCATCCATGATTTTAGGTATGTATTTTATTTTATTTCACTTTTTAAGTCCAATACTGAGAAAATCGAAAAAATGGTCAAACAACTAAGCTTGTTCATTTTGAATCAAACAACAAAATATTAAGTCTTTATTTAGGGGGTGTTTGGATTTATTTAAAATGAGTATAAAATGTTATTTTAAAATTTAAAAAACGTTAAACGATATTCTGAGTGTTTGACAGATTAATTTAATACGCCGTTTTGAAACTTAAAAATAAAATTAAAATTAAACTAAATATGCTAGCTTTTTTTAAAACAGCATTTTTAAAATTTTATTTTTCAAAATGAATTTTTCACCTAAACACTCTCTGAGTATGAGAAAATCTAGATGAAGGATTGTGTAAAATTTTTGGATTTTACATAAATTCATAGTTTGTTATGAAAAAATATTAAAATAAAATAATGAAATTGTAAAATTCCTCACATAACAATTCTATAAAAAAAAAAAAAAAATTAAAATCTCCCATCTCTTACATGAGATTTAACAAAATCTTTCATTTTATTATTATGATGCATTTTATAATTTATATTATTATTTTAAAATTGTCCTCAACCTTAATTATAAAAACCATGATAGAATGCTCTTTTTAACTGTCGTTTCTTTTGAGCTCACCATCTTCTTCTTTTGTGACTCTAAAATTTGTGAGGAGTTCTAATTGCTTCATTCTTCATTTTTTTCTCATGACATTTTTTTTTCTTTATTGAAAACCTAATTACTCTCCTTTCTATTACATTTTGAGATTATTTTCACATACAATTTTATTATTTTAATTTGTAATTATCTAAATTTAGGGTTCCATGCAATGTGAATATTATAGGTATTATTAGCTTAATATTTTTAGAAATAAAATTAGGAAACTGATTTATTGGGCTATTTATTCCTTTAGTTAGTTCTATGATTAAATTATAGGTTATTGTATTTCATTTTTATATATTTAATTTTGTCATATATGTCATATAATTATATCAATATTTTTTCTTATTGTATATTAGGAATTTGAGATGGCTCGCCTACCAAAAAATAGGAGAAGAATTGCCATTGCAATGATTACCATTTGTATTAAAATGATTTTGGAAATCCATTGTTTTATGTTTGTTATGATTCAAAAGCTTGCAATGTTTGGTATAGAACTTTCTAGAAGTATCAACTATTTAAATGATAAATTAATTGAAGACAGAGTTCTTGCTAGGTTAAGTAATATCAAAAATGCCATTAGGAAAAGTGATGTTCAAGTTAAAAATTTATTAAGAATGGATATAAGAACATTTTGGAAGTTATATGAGATGTAGGCAAATTCCAGGGGACAGAGAATTTAGATCTTGAAGAAATGGTTGCCATATTTTTATATACAATAGGCCACAATGAGAAAAATAAGCAATTGTAATCATTTTTTCGTAGGTCAGAAGAGATTGTTAGTAGGCAATTTAACAGTGCTGTTATATTTTTAACATGTAACCTATTTTTCTTCATAAATTCAAACACCTCAAAATATAAATTTAATGCCAACTTGTTTCATCTGCACCTCTGGTTTGGGCATGATCTGATGCAATCTATGGCTTTTAATTCCAGAAAAAACATATTAGCCAAAGATTTAAAAATGTATCTTCCACAACAACAATCTTAATTGTTATAATTATTCTATGATATTTTTAATTATTGTGAGGACAACATGAGAAAAAATTTAATTTTTTTGGAATAAAATAAATCATAAAATTATTTATACAATCATAAAAATTCGAAAAAAGTTATTAAAATATAATATATGTGTAAGAAGTAGAAAAGCAATAAATGATATAAATGAGGTACAAGTAAGAGTAAGTTAGTAATTTATTTTTAAAATTCATGAAATTTGATTGTTTAATTAAATATAAATTACGAAAAAATATAACAATAAATCAAATAATTATATTTATCATACCACGTGATAAAATTTATTAATTTCATAGATTTAACAAAGGGTTTATTACAAAAATACAGAAAAAACTTTTAAAAAAATCTTTTTTATGTTAGAACAAATTTGTTTTCAAAAATACCGTTTCTAATTAAAAAATTTCATTTATACAGACATTTTTTAATTAACATTTTATTACAAGATGTACTTTGTATAAGTGAAACTTAATTGATTTCATTTATACGCGGCTCATTACTAGTAACATAATTGAATTTATATATCTATAACAATAAATAATTTAAATTCGCTAATCTAATTATACAAGCACTATTATATTCCTTTAAAATATAATTTATTAATTATTAATGATTTAAATATCAGAGAGTTAAAATAAATAATTAAAATAATCAATTTATTTATTTATTTCCTATCATTTTTATTTATCTAATTAAAATATAATTTCAAATGAATAATCTTTTTAAAATTATATTCACTATTAAGTAAATTTGAATATATATACATTAAATATATTTTTTCTATCTATAATTATTTTAATATATACACACATTTAAAAAAATAAATTGGTAAACTCTGAGAAAATAACATCCATTGTACTAATAATAGTATATATATATAATATTTGAACACCTGAAAAAAAAGTGATAGTAAGTGATATATATTTAACAAACTTTGATATATGTGTGGTATATAAAAAAAAAAAAAAATTATATAAAAATGATCAATTAAAATAAGCTTCACCATCATATTTAAAAATAATCCAATGTCTATAAATTTTATTTTTTTAGATTAGTCATCAAATTTACTGCTTCTTTTACACAGTGAAAAAGAAATTAATGGAGTAATTAAAATTTATTTATAAATTATAGCAAATTTAATTTGTCAGGAATTATTAATTTAAAATAAAAAAATTCAAATATTTTCTTTTTCATAATGCAAAATAAATGATATTAAGTATCAATTATTAAATTATTTATTAACTTATAATTTCAATTTTATATAATCATAATAAAAAAAAATCCAATAATTACATTTTGTTATAAAAAATAATATTCACTCCAATAAAGTTTGAATACGAACTAATTTTATTGAAAGAAATAACAAAATAGATTAAAAATATAATAAATTTTTTTTATAGTAGGTGATGTGAGAACACCAAATAAAATAAATTAACAATGGAAAATAAAGTAACATCTAAAACTGATATTTTCATGTAAAATAGAGTACGTTAAAAAAACAGTGTAAATGAAATTAAACAAATAGAAAACTGTAAAAATGTAATTTATAAAAGTTAGAAATGAAAAAAAAAACAACAAATCACAGTAAAAATAAAAAATAAAAACTGATAAAACCGTGTACCATGTAAATTTTCCTTTAACAAATTTCATAAATTTTAAATATTTTCAATCTAAATAACACCTAAATTTTAAGTTTCGCATTTTGGAAAGAGTATTTTTTGTGAATTTGATTTTAAAGAAAAATATAAAAATAAAGAAGGAATTCATTTACTTTTAGAAAATTTGATTTTCGTATGTTACAAGTTTAGAAAATATTTATTATATATTTAAAATTTCAATCAAAACTTTTCATTATAAATTTATTATTTTAGAAAATAATTATTTAATATTTAATTTTAAAATAAAACTGAGAATAATTATTTTATTTTATATTATTTCATAAACTAAATTAATTTTTAATTTTGATTAGATATGTTCATGGAACATATAATAAATTTTAATTTATAAAGAAAATTATATATTGAGTGAGTCAAATTTTTTAAAAAATTAATAGTAGTATTTTTTTTTAATTCAAATCAGACAGATGAAAATGTATGAGTAATGAATATAGTATTATTGCACATTTATTCTATTTATATTTAAATATTTTTCCTATATTTTTAAATTTTTTAATATATTATGGATCAACTTAAGAAATTATAACATAGAAATATATTAGTATGAAGCACTCCATAATAATAATAATTTAAGTTAAAGCTTTTATGTGTTATAAATTAAAGAATAAATTATAATTTATTCATTAGGTTTTTCTCTCAATAATGAGTGATTCCTTATAATTAAAAAAAAAATTAATGATTACATCCTAATATATTTACTCATTATATTATTTAATTCATCTATTATTGAATGGGATTGAATGGGTTGAGGGGCTGTTGTTGTGTATTTTTACACTGTAATTTCTCATGTATCTAATTTTAAATACTTAAAAAATTTTATAAAAATTTATAAAAATTGTAATTAGATAGTATTTTATATAATAAATCCAATGATATATTTTTTATGCCAAACAAAAATCAAATTGATAGTTAAAAATACATTATAAATTTTATATATTATATTTAACGGTCTAAATTTAATGTATTTATAATATATTTTTAGCTATTAATTTGATTTTTGTTTAGCATAAAAAATATATCATTAGATTCATTATATAAAACACTATCTAATTATAATTTTTAAAAATTTTTATAAAAATTTTTAAGTATCTAAAATTGGACATCGGCAGCCTCCCTTCAATATGTTAAATACATGTCTGGCTTGCTCTTAAATTTTTCATCCCACCCAAACATCATTATTGGAGAAAACCAATATCATTCACTTCCCACAATATCACTTGCCTTTGCCTATAAAAAACTCAACCAAACAATAATAACACGACCATGTCAACCAAATCTCAACCATGTCAACCAACAAATCTCAAAAGCTTGCAAAAAATACAATAGTAGTCTAGGACTTGAGGCCGCCATTACCACTATCGCACTTCTCCTATTGGGCCAAGACCAGTTTCATCAACTGCGCATCAGGTCGCATTGTCTAGCCCAGCGAATCGCACCACCATCGCCGGTCCTTGTGCGCCATCAAACTTCGATCTTTGCTGCCCATATCCTATTCCGTCACTGATCACGGTCGCTGCAGGAGTTCCTTCTTAATGGAATCTCTGCTACATGATCAGAAGGCTATGCCATCACTCTCTGTTTCTTTATGTGTTTGCATGTTTTGTTTTTGTGTGTTCTGTTTTTGCAAGGCTATGACGATAAACCACCGTTCAACAGCCTCCAGATGGATCTCTTGTCGCTTCAGTTCGCCGCTGTGGTTCCGCCGGTTGTCTTCCCTAATCCAGTGAATCTGATTATGCACTTTCTTTAATTGGATTAATTTGTTAATTAATGAAAAAAACTATGAAGTATGAATTATGACTCCAGTTTTTCTTTTTCTTTTTTTCTTTTTTTTTTTTCTGAAAAATTGTGACTTCAGTTTGTGCAAGAGTTCTTTAGATACAAAAAAATATTTTCTTTTATTTTTTTAATGAAAAAAATTGGATGAAATCACTAAATAGGAGTAAAAAAGTAGTAAAAAAAATAGGAAGATGTGATCATTAATTTTTTAAAAATATAAGGATGCGTTTGTTATTTAGGACAAAATTCAGTGCTAAATTATAAATTACCCTCAATTAAATTTAGTTCATTAGGATTAAATTGAGTCAATGGATGAACAAAATTTATAAAAATCAATAAAAATAATTAATCAAGATGTTTAAAACAAGGGAATTTTTTTTTAAAATACCATAAAAAATAAAGAATACTTTATTTTTATTGTTATTTTTTTTTAAATATTAAATATTTAAAAATATATTTTAAAAAATAAGATACAAGGAGAGTGGGCCATTTTAGGAATGGGCTTTCAGGTGGTTCAAGTCCACGAATTTCTGCAAATCTTCTAAAACCTGGGCGAGAGGGCGCCTAATAAAACCACCAAAATTCATTTTGATTTTAGAATTATAGAGTAAAAGAAGAAGAAAAAGAAGAGCAAGAGAGAGAGAGAGACCGATGAGTTCAAGAGAGAGTTGCAGAAGCGAGCTTCGAACTGCGATTCGCCAACTCAGCGATCGTTGTCTTTACTCTGCCTCCAAATGGTATCCTCTTCCTCTCTAAAACCCTAAACCCAAATTATGCATTTCCTCAAACTCAGTTTCTCAAATATCTTTTGAAACCCCGTCAATTTTTTGTTTTTTTTTTTAATCATTAGAAATGCATTATTTTGATTTTTATCATTAGTGGTTTTCAGGGCGGCAGAGCAACTTGTGGGAATCGAGCAAGACCCTGCAAAGTTCACTCCTTCAAACACCAGATTCCAGCGTGGAAGCTCAAGCATTCGCAGAAGATTCCGTACCAATGACATTACTTCTACGCCAGCGGGTGGCGTGTCATATATTTCTACTCCAGTGATGGAGGAAGATGAGGTGGTGGACGGTGACTTCTATCTTCTGGCAAAGTCATACTTCGATTGCCGAGAGTACAGAAGGGCTGCACATGTTCTTCGTGATCAAACTGGAAAGAAATCTGTGTTCCTGAGATGTTATGCTCTTTATCTGGTTCGTTGTGTTCTTATCTACATTTCATATATCTCAGTTTGTTCACATGACGACAGAGCTTTGATGAATTAGGGACTAAAATATCATTTTGGATTTTCTCCAAAAAATTATTTGTGGATTAATTGTCTATAAAAAGTAGTTAGATGGAAGATATAGTAAACATTGAAGAAACGGGTAATTAGAATCGCAGAATGCCATGGCTTCACATAGGCTCATGGGATTCCATGCTTTGATTTGTCTTCTGTTTATTTGGTGGAAGCCTTTGGTATGATGTTTAAAAGGATTGCTGTTACTCTGACTAAAACTTGAAGAGAGTCTAGCATTGGCCCTGCGAGGATTAGGATTTAAAGAATCTGGTATCAGGAAAAAAAATAAAGCTATCTTTATTGCAAGAGATTTACAGATGCAAATTTATGTGCTTTTGAGTGGTTATTGAACCTAAAACAAGACTGATGTTGTTATTGTAGCTTCAGTTTGTTTGTTGCCCATATTATTTGTGGAGGAACGATATGAGTGGAAGTATCAAGAGGATAATGTTGCACTGCTAATAAAGCTTGAAACCACTCTAATAGAATGAGGTGATCTGAATTTCTCTAGTATGGCAACTGGAAACTAGATGTATTTTTCCTTTGTAATTTGATTAGTATGTTAAGCCTTTGACTATATGTTATAAATACCTCTAAACAAGCTATTGGTCTCATCGCATCTTGAATTAGAAATCCAGATCCTACTAGTCCTCTCAAACTATAACTTTAATGGCTGTGGAGTTCTCAGCTCTCATTATGAAACTTAATTGGGGGACTGGGACAATTCATTGTAAATAGAGTTGGCTGTTGATGCTGACTAAAGGAAAATCAATCAGCTTCTGATTTTCAAGCATTCACTTGAGAGGATGTTACATGAATCTAGTAGAAACATGAATGACAGAAACTAGCCACTGAACCTGTAATCTAAATTCACATGCTTTTGTTTCTATATGAAAGTGGTAACTGGTTTCTCTGTGAAATTTTGCTGCTTTGATTCTTAAACATGTGCTTGAGTTTCATGTTCTTTTCTTCTCCTGTTAGATCTGTTCTGCTGGTTTATCCTGAAATTATTTAAAAGCAAATATTACTGAAAACCTGTTGAATTTCTATAATCAACCTGCATTCAATTGCTTTGCAAAAGGAGGAGGTTGGGGAGAAGAAGTCTCTTTGTGAATGCTTTACACCTAAGTTTTGTATTTTAATTTTGTTAGTCCTCATTTGGTTCATGGAATAGGATACAAATAGAATAATGCAATACCTATTCTTAATTTTGATTAAATTTAGATGTAGGGTAATTATTCCATAGAATATTAAATTTTAATGACAAGTTTTGGTTGAAGTTTTAAATTTGTAATTAATTAATATATATAGTAAATATTTTCCAAATTTATGAAATATAACATAATAAATTTTATAAAGGGTGAAGACTAGTTATTCCATTCCATAGAACAACTATTCTATTCCTTTCCTATTCCATTAGTGGAACCAAGCAAGCCCTTAGAGTTTGCAAGTATTTGTGAACTCTTCTTATGGTGATTGTAGACTTGTAGTTGCATCCATAGTCTTACTTTGATAACATTGATGTAGTTCTTAAAATATGCATACACATTTGTTGAGCATTTAATCTGCTATAACCAATTTATATGATACCATCCTAAATCAAGCTTATGTGATATTGTGCTGATGAAATTCTGTATTTTTATCTTTCCCTTTTATTTGGTTTAAAGGCAGGAGAAAAGCGGAAAGAAGAAGAGATGATAGAACTTGAGGGGCCCTTAGGTAAAAGTGATGCTTTGAATCGTGAGGTAGCATCTCTGGAGAGAGAGTTGTCAACACTTCGCAAGAATGGGATGATTGATCCCTTTTGCTTGTACTTGTATGGACTAGTACTTAAAGAGGAAGGCAATCAGAATCTTGCTCGAACAGTTCTTGTGGAATCTGTGAATAGCTACCCATGGAATTGGAGTGCCTGGTCTGAGCTGCAGTCTTTGTGCGCTACGGTCGAGATCCTAAACAACCTTAACCTCAGTAATCATTGGATGAAAGATTTTTTTCTTGCTAGTGCCTACCAAGAGCTGCGGATGCACAATGAATCCTTGGCAAAATATGAATATCTGCAGAGCGCTTTCAGTTTCAGTAATTACATACAGGCTCAAATTGCTAAAGCCCAGTACAGTCTAAGGGAATTTGAACAAGTTGAAGTAATATTTGAAGAACTTCTGAGGAATGATCCTTATCGAGTAGAAGACATGGATATGTATTCCAATGTGCTCTATGCAAAGGAGTGTTTCTCTGCCCTCAGTTACCTTGCACACAGGGTATTTATGACAGATAAATACAGACCCGAATCCTGTTGCATCATTGGAAATTATTACAGTTTAAAGGGGCAGCATGAGAAATCTGTTATGTACTTTAGGAGGGCACTCAAGTTGAACAAAAATTATTTATCTGCCTGGACTCTTATGGGTCATGAGTATGTCGAGATGAAGAACACTCCAGCTGCTGTTGATGCCTATCGACGGGCTGTGGATATCAATCCTCGTGATTATCGAGCTTGGTATGGGTTGGGACAAGCATATGAAATGATGGGCATGCCCTTCTATGCTCTTCACTATTTTAAGAAATCTGTATTTTTGCAGCCAAATGATTCTCGGTTGTGGATTGCAATGGCTCAGTGTTACGAAACTGATCAGCTTCACATGCTTGAGGAGGCAATCAAGTGTTACAGAAGGGCTGCAAATAGTAATGACAGGGAAGCAATAGCCCTACACCAGTTAGCAAAACTCCATGCTAAGCTTGGCCGTTCTGAAGAAGCAGCATTCTACTACAAGAAGGACTTAGAGAGGATGGAAGCTGAAGAGAGAGAAGGACCAAATATGGTTGAAGCTCTGTTGTTTCTTGCTCAACACTGCAGAGAACAGAAGAGATTTGAAGAAGCAGAGGTGTACTGTACCCGTCTTCTGGATTACACTGGCCCAGTAAGTTCTATGATATATTTCAACTGTGTTTAATGAAAGAAATTAAGTTTCCCTTTCTCTAAATTAGATTTGTTCTTTTTGTTTTTTCTGCCCATGGTTTCAGGAGAAGGAAACAGCAAAGAATATGCTTCGTGGAATGGGGACAGCGGAATCCAGTTTCCCTTTAATGGATGTTGAACATTTTCATCCTTGACAGATCCTGTAAGGTATGTCTCCCTTTCTCAGTTTCATGTTTATTGCAATCAACTACTTTGTAAGTTCAGATTTTTTTTTTTTTTTCCAATTGTGATGCATGAGTATATCTCTGGACTTCAATCTTGCAGAGTTGTTGGTATGCTTTCGGTGTTACTCATGACTCACTGCTGTACACTGAACACAATTGTTGATGGTCTTGATCTGAAGTGTCTGGTCTTCGGTAATGCCGTTGAAGCCTTGTGATCAATGGCCGGTCAGATATCAGACCAAAAGCGATTATTTAACTTCTGTTGTATAATTTTATTACTTGGATTTTCAAGCTGAGTTTGGCATTCAATTTTCTCAAAATTTGTGCCGGACTTGTTATATCTTGTTGTCATCCCTGGAGCCTAAGGGTAGTGAAGTGCAATGAGTAGGGGAAACCCTTTCCTTCCCATTTCGAGCTATTGGAAGATCATTACAACAGGCTGAGAAAGGGTTGTGCCAAATGTTAATAATGCAAGTGATAGGTTCAGCGCATTCACGAGAATATTAACCAGCCGAAATTATCAAATTTATGTAGGCATAAATCATAGTTAGTTCTCATTTTGGGTGATTACCAGTAAGAGAGAATTCTTGTAATTGAGGATTTCTAGCTTTGATCTTGTGAGATTTGCAAGTTATTTTTCCAGTCTATGTAAAAGTTTTTCTTTTTGGAATATAGTTATATGCTTAAAAATCTGCTTCCCTCAATCATTATAGTAATCAAGTGAATATCACATGGGTAAAATTAACTATTTTAATCGAATGACGAATTCTTCATCAGGGTTGTTTGTAAGATAGACTAGGATATTAGCTCATATGCAACTCAACGCAACGCAAATTCCCAAGGGCTTTGTGATGGAAAATTCTCATAGCAGTTGTTTGATTTGATTATCTTCCAATAATGTGAATTAGAATCTTAAGTTTGCACTACTTTCCCCTTTAAGGCAATGAACCCATCTTATAAACAGTTTCAACCCTCAAATAAACCAAAAACTGGCAAGTGATTGTCCTATGAAAAGGCCATCCAACAACCACCTAATTAATTACTATCAAATTGTATGTCGAACAAGTTCGTTGAAAGATTCAAAATTTGCAAAATATAATGTTCTAAAACACTAAGAAGTATATCCATCCCATTCATCTCATTAAATATTGCATACCTCATTTGCAATTCATAATAACATATGCTGCAGCTACACATAAAATCATCATAAATACAAAAGATTCAGAAGATGGAGTCTTAATTCATTCCAGGTAAAAACATGCTTCTGCTTAACATCATCCATCATCCATCCAGAGTTTATTTCCAGTTCAAAAACATTCAGTAGATTCAAAATGTTACACAAACTTCTATTACAAAACAACCACAATGAACTGTAGACAGTGCATTGAACATCTTGTTTAGAATTTAGAACTTAGACAACCTATCACTTCATTTGGGGTCTGTGAAGAAGCTGTTGAGCGATGGCATTATTTCAGGGGCCCTGTTGCGAACATATTTCCTTAGAAAATGCTCAGAGTACTTTTCTCCCTCTGCAAAGTTGTCCAAAACTCCAGCAGCCCTGTTCTGCTTGTTAACCCTGTTAGCAGGGGGATCCAAAAACCAAAAAAGTAAATGGTGAGTCACCTCCAGAACAGTTAAACTTACTACTTTGTCAAAAGCTTAAATTTAAAGTGGGTCGAAAAGATAAGAATGCTCTTCTGCATCCTTCTCTTCATAGAATCATAGAATCAAACAACAAATAAACAGTGAAAATGTCCGAGCCAAACACATTTAAACAATTTCCAATTTCCTTTTGTTAACCAAGTAAATTTAAGATGGAAACTTGAGACTTCCAGCTTATTAGAATTGCACAAGAATCCAAAAGAACTCTGGTCTGAACAGCGATTAATGCTTTCTTAGAATGCCAATCAAGGTGCTATTGTCTTTGTAAGCATATAACATAAAAAAAACATGTAGAAGAAATCCTACAAAGATGACAAGCTCAATTGACCGCCTTTTACAAAACCCACATGAATTTCCATGATTAAAATCAGCATCTCAAACTTCATTTCAGGTCAAATTACATAAAAGGGTACAAATATAGAAAAAAGAAAAACCAATTTATCTGCCTAAAATTAAACAAAACTCCAACACAGTGCCATCAAAAGATTTAAGTTTTTAAAAAAATCAAACCATCGAAAAATCATTTAAAAAAAAAAGAATTAGATGAAACCACAAATCTGTAGAAACAAAAAGTTAAAATCCAAGCACATTCGCGTAAATACATGCTGATTTATATACAGGCGGAGAGAAAGAGAGACCTGACTTCAGGGTTGATGCAAATGTTGCGTACCAGCTGAAACCCGCAGATCCCGACGGCAACTCCGAGAGCCGCGAACAGAGGATACACCTATACATCCACACAGATAAGAACCAAAAAGATCAATCCATAGTTCTATATCTCAAAAAATTCATGACAGAATTAAACAAGAATCAATAATGAACCGATCTGGCCTACAATAAAAGAATCTTAACTCACCTCAGGCCTAAACCATCGACTCCCCGCCATTCAAACTCCCACAACAACGGGATCAGAGAGAGAGGACAGAGATTTTGAGCTTTTCTGCAAGTGAGAGGAGCAAATGAGAGATTGAAATGAGTAAAGGGAAAGGAGACTTTATCACGACTTTAGGGTTTGTGCTATTTTTTAATTGTTTCATATTTTTAAAATGGAACAATTGTAGAACCTTCATTGGACTGTTTTGGGGAGAGAAAAGCTAATTGTCCAATAGGTTAATGACACGTCCCCACCAACCGTACTTTCCAAATTCTCATGCCCAGTGTTAAATGGCATTCTTGTCCTTGCACTTATTTTTTTTTTCTTATCATTTTAATAATTGGGAATATGCTAAAAGAATCATTTGAGGAGAGAATTTTTAGGGTTGGCCATTTTCTTTCAAGCAATGGTTGAAGTTACTGAAAAATGAAATATACAAATAGAATAGACCCTAATAGGGTTAATCGAATGAACATGTGATATTGCTTCTCCTTTCAACACATATATATACATGAGAAACTTGTAGTATTTCCCAAACCATGAAAACACGTTTTAGTGTTCTATATCACAATGACCAATAGCTTCATTTGAGCTTCACTATACTTTTCAAATTTCTCCTTCAGACAGCAATCAGAATTTCATGGATAATGTAATGCAGAGTGTAGAAAGTGAGAATTCTGGGAAATAGAATTTCACCCATCAAATACAAGCCAGTTGCATGAGAATGTGTCGTATCAAAATTTTACTTGTAGTAATCAATGCCAATTCCTTTTCTTAAACAGATTTCTCCATCAGCTTCTTAATCCCATGATAAGGACAGTGCACCCCTCAATCAACTCCTTGATCTAACTATGCTTTAAGAGCTCGATCCCACCACGAACCTTGTTGCTTTGCAAGCACCTGAAACCATGCAAAGAATTGTTTACTCTCTCTCTCTCTTTCACATACACACACATTTAGGAAACCACTTACTTAAGAGGCTTGCAGCAAGTTCAGTTTTGTACCTCTCCTTTTCATTTTTTGCCTCTAGTTCACTGTCTGAAATCATGGATCCTGGATGTGCTGGTACTCCAAACATGACTTCATCATGAACAGCTTTAATTTCCTCCTCCCTTCTTCCTTCACATTGGCGTGGTATATATATATATATAACATAAGAAGATATGCAACATATTTATGTCTCAAGTTAACCACATTCTAAGGACCAATATTTGTGATCAGCAAATGGAACCTAAACTGAAAGAGCAACTGCAACAAAAACAGGGGCATGTACCTCCACAGCAGAAAGTCTGAAGCTCTGGCCAATGTGTTTGACTAGAGCTGCATCATCTTCTACTGCTACAATAAGGCAAATATAAACTGTCAACTCTACTTCGCAGAACAAACTACTTGGAAAATGCCGATATCTGCCCTATGTAACAAGTTACAACTCCGAAAATTCCACTTAATTTAAATACAGGTAATAAAAATTACTTGATGATATTTGTATTTAACCAAATAAATGATAATTTCACTTGTGCAACACTGTGCTTTAACCATTTGCTGCACCTTACCTCCATATTCATAACTGTGGTGGAGATGCACAATTTTAGATAAGATTAATAGGGTATATAGCACAAGAGGAATACATATTTCAGGCATGACCAGAATAAGGCAAATCTGGTGCATGGAGATTTTGTGCGCATAAACCTCTTCTCTCATGTTTCTCTGTTAACAATGGACAGAAAAGAATAATTAAAGAGACATAATTAGTTGTTAGTTGTTCTTCTAACAACGAAATAAAGAACCGCAAGAACATAGGATAGAGGCAACAAAAAAACGTAGTATATTTGGATATCAAGCCCATCTTAGAATCTGCACTTTTTAATTCATCAACCACTGGCAAAATGTTACTATGAAGAATGTATATATGGATATCAATGCAAACAAGATGGAAAAATGTTACTTAGTAGAATATAACCAGAACTGCAATGTAGATAAATTATATCTAACCTTCAATTTCCTCATCATCAAGCTGCACATCCTTGTTGAACTCAAATCATTCCCAACAGGAACCAATTCCTGTTTCTGTTTCTTTTTCGGTTGCATGAAATATGCAACATAATGTTATTGATAAAATTTATTTGCAGGAGAAAATGTTAAATTAGAAGCTAATACTATTTCCTCCATGCAATAAAATTCTGGAAGGAGCCACTAATGAAGAGTTGTTGTCCATTCAGAAGAACTACAGCAGCATGTCATCCAACTAGATATTTACAGGTTCACAATTTTTTAAAGTTGAAGTTAAAACTGAAGTAACAGTAATGTTATTGTTTATCAAAATCTAGGGAAAACTTCAAGAAACAAACAAACAATAAATAAATAAATAAAAGAGTGCATTTAAATGCTCTCAACTTGTCCCTCAAATTTATATGCAAAATACTTGAACAATGTAGCATCAGTTTGTCCCACAACACTTACATGCAGATATGAGCAATTATCACCATATGTCTCAATTATGAGGGACAACCATCAATTATTTAAAAAATTATTAGGAAAATCAATCCGGGCCCAGCTGAATTCCCATAACAGGTTATTACATGTAACACTAGATATGAAATGACATTTCAATATAGACCTTGCAGGGAAGGAGATAGTAGACCATTCCTATCTAAAAAAGAAAAAACACTAGAATTTTTTTTTATTTTGTTTGCTAAAATTTAATAATTTTTACGTGTTTTCACCCACCTAAAATTAATTTATTGAAAATTTTTACACTTAAATAAAAAATTTAATTTTCAATCCATCCAAAATTAATTTTTTAATATTATCTTTTTCACAGACATAGTCACATGCAAAATCACAAGTTGAGAGCATACTGAGTATCAAAATTAGATCGGATCGACAGATCAAACTGAAAAAATTAAAAATCGATTCGATCGATTTTTACTTATTTATTTTTCAAAAATTAGTTAAAAAATCAATAAATGGGTCAAATCTTTTTTTTTATTATTTTTTATCAAAACGAAATAGTTTTAAGAGAATTTTAATAATTTCGTTTTAATTTTACTCAATGCCAAAATCATGACCCCACTGTATATTACCCTATTGCGTGAGTAGATGTTTGAGTAATTGAATATCATAACTTACTATATATATAATTTTTAACTTAATGTATTTGGATTGACACCATAAAAAATATGATTTATATAAATTTTTTATTTAGTCGTAATTATATTATATTTATTTTCATCATATATATAATAAATGTCAATTTATATATATATATATATATATATATATATATATATATATATATATATATTTCTATTTATTTGGTTAGACTTATATTGTATATTTATTTTTTTTTTTTTAGTAGGTTCGATTAT